>CM034532.1:21968829-22178795 GCA_020002185.1 Paraescarpia echinospica
TATTGTTAAAGACACGGACCATGAACATTTAAATATCCGTTGCTTTTGGATAAAATCGTACTTTGGAGCGTGCTTAAACAATCCCATGCCATTTTGGTCATTCCCGCCAATTTATGTGGTAGCAGCGTCGTTGAGAAGTCATGGCCTGAAGTCTATATCAGCACGGGTCGTTCATTTCACGTCCCAAGTGTGTGACGTCACATGACGCATGAGCGAGAATTCGTCGGATGCGCGACTGTATTGTTTTTGTGTGACAACTGACCTTTTGGAGTTTACGAAAGTTCGTTTGATTTGAGTTGATTTGGTAATATTATCGGATCTGTCAGAGCTGTCACCAAATGTTGACATAGTTCGGCCACCCACCACCAAGCCAGCTCCAACAAGAACAGTTGTCAGGAAAAGGGAAGCCCACAGGGTAAGCTGATTTTATGTTGTTACCTGATTATCTGAAATCTGTCTCATGTTTTGTGTTATTCATATGTAAGGTAGCAGTTTGGACACCTACACATGTTCATAGTTATGCTGTAACATGCTAATTAAGAGATGGAATACATCTTATTTTTCATTCTAATGTCACTACCAGCAGCACCATATGCCAAGTAGATGACGGATATTGTTACATTCTTTATTTTGTGAAACTACATTTTCATGATTTAATTGCTAAGGTGTTGATTATAATTATATTTAGGTAATTAATTACTATGAGTAACCAGCTTGAACGGTATGAAATAAACTCCAGAGACACTGGTCACGTGTATTTTCACCAAGCATTGGTACAGCAGCTGTGGGCTAGGCTGGCTCAGGTTTCGCACAACAAGGAGGAGACATTTATTTTTGGTGAGTGTCAACTTGTTCAATAATACTTTTAATGTATTATTTCCCTTTTCTAATTGTACCACATCATGAATTGAAAGATGGTCCATCATTAGACCTACACTTGCATGAAGTAGTATATGAATATGGAATTGAAATACTTGTTTAAATAATTATCTGTGTTCTGCTATAAATGACATGTTGCACCATGCCATTGCAGGAGGGAGCCAGGCCTGGAATGAATGATGTGAGATTCATTAATGAGCCTCCAGAGCAGTGTTGGGGTGAGCATGGCCATTACAGTCATGGTAGATTATGTAAATATGCATCTGTTAGATGCGTATACTTGGGTTGTTGATTTACATACAATTGTATTCCTATTGCGTGCTGTGTGACATGTGTCCACGCATCATAATCATTAATATATCTACTTACGTATATTTGTATTGTTAGTACTGTATTGACAAACTGTTTACTTTGTTTAAGTTTCTTTTTGTATCCGGAAGTAAGACCACAAATAAAGAACTTGATCGAAAAGATTGGAGCCGACTTGTTTGTTGTACAAATTGGCCCCGTCACACATATGAGCACAGACCTTTTGTAAATGTACGTGCTAAACAGGAATTCATGAAAGGGGTCGGAGTTCAATTTCGTTTTAGATTTCACCCCTCCCCTCTCTTTGTCGATTTCGAATTGCATCCCCATTCATAGGTAAAAACATCTCCCCTCTCCGGGGTTGTTATACACTGGTCCAGTCCCTAGACCAGACCTGGGGCGGAAGTACACGTGTAGCGCCGTGATGCAGTGGGTAGAGCTTTGGACTCTCAACCGAGAGAACCCGGGTTCGAATCCTATGCGGCGGTGTCGAATCTTGGTTACGTTCGTTCACTATACGTTGCTCCAGTTCACTCAGCTGTATAAATGAGTACCTGGCTATAGACAGTGGTGGATATATGTGTACGAATAGTCTTCGCGCATTAATTGCAGCGTGGCTGGATGCTTCCCAGAAAAGTCGAGATGGTGTTCGATTGAACAGGTCTGCTAGGGAGTAAAGTGTAAAGCGCTTTGAGCAGTCCTGAAGATTGGATGCTGCGCTATATAAGAACTTACCTTTAGTCATGTACTCGTGTACTCCAGTATATAGGGCCTGTAAGTCTCGCGCCTCGTTTTCGATCTGGGGACATTGAACCATGTGGTAAAATCAATATGTGTGTGATGGAAATACCGTGATCTATTAATAAAATATATCGTTTTGGAGAGCATGATGATGAATTGATGGGCACTCTTCTTGAGAAGACGTTGAGTAATGAGGAGGATTCCACGTGGGAGGCATGGGAGGACATCCAAGTCTAAGTCCACGCCAACATGTGTTCCGAATATGAGAGACCCAGCAATACTCAGGCAGTAGCATTGCACGTGTCTAGATTTGTCATATGAGTAGTTATATATCACCCTTTGGCGAGGGGGGATACTATGGATGAGCGACCGTGACCTGTACCCGTCTGCAGCAAGCATTGTCAATGCTTCTCAGTGTATATTTATTTTCGGGTTTCTATAGAATTTGGTGCAACCATTAATATGGGGTAGAGGATGAACGCTATTGATTATGGACAGAATGTGTTGATGTGTGTGGGTTTTACTGAGAAAAACGCTTTACAAGTCCCAATTTCACTTTGATTCTTCTGAAAACTGTAAAGGTTATGGGTATTTGGTGTGTGACGATCCATCGACCCCTGTTGATTATTGGGAATATTATTTTGGCACGTGCGTTTCTCGGCCATCTGCATTAAAACTAGAATCCACATATTTCAGATCAATTGGTCTGCTCAAACTTCTACATAGAAGATGTAAGAACTCTGTATATTTCTACAATCTCTATCCCCTGTGATCACAGGAGTATGCGAATGTTTGTTTATGCCACTGCATTGTTAACAATGTATGTGCTTCAGGTGACAAGTTGTTTACTGAACAAATATTTGATAATTTGTTTCCAATTGTCATTGTGCGTTTTTCAAAACATTGGGCCGGGAAAAAATAAATGCGTACTGAAAGATTGTCCAAATACAAATATTTATTAAAATTCCAACGTGATTTGAGCTTGAGCGTCCGTACAGGTAGTCAAGAGAACCGGTCAATCCAGACCTGGTATAAACTTATGGTCTAATCCAATAAATATCACACACTGTAGCGATGGCACACCTCGAAAACATGGCAAAATGTGGTATGACATGAAAATATATCCCCCTACCCCCAGACTTACCCTTGGACACTCACAATACACTGAAAATACCCTGGTGCCATGACTGGCCACACAGACAGTACACACACAAACCAGTCATTACACTAGCCACATTCTGTAAAACGGTGAGAAGCGACAGTCGCTTTTTTTCATTACGATTGCTTTGTTTACCCCTTCGGGGCTCGACTAATTGGGGGCAACGCAAATCCACGATATGTGTCCGAGGGAAAAGCGTCCCGTATATATCTAACTGCGCATGCTGGCAATGCAACTCTATCTTGTGTGCCGAGGAATCCCTAGCACCAACGCACAAACTGTATGTAGCCAGTATATCGATTTCGTCTGAAAATACAATAAAAACGACCTCATAATTGACATATGAAATGCATTAAATAATCCATGGTAATACACAGTCAAATTGAAAAATGACATTTGCTCGTATTGTGTTTGATGAGCGCACATGAATAATTCAAACATTAATGTATTTGTTATTAGGTACATGGATAGGTCTCACTCAAATGCATGTGTTCATCAGTTCAGTCACTCTGCTATATCCATGTACGGGGTGGGGTACATCGTTACTTGGTCTTGTTGTCTGACGTTCCTATCGCCGTGCCATTGCCAGTAAGCCAGGTAGGCCGCCTGCAGCACCCAAATATCTGTGCAGACGCTGCTGAACCCTGGGTGATCTGTGATGCACCTGGGTATCTCTGTGCAACCCTCGTCTTCCAGCTGTGTGAGTTTGCCTCTTATTTGGGGTAACTCTGTGCAACATCGACCCCCTGCACCCGTCGTCATTAATAAACACTGACACTGTAACGTAACTGACTTTACGTGGGACATTATGGCAGTGGACAGTTTTCTGTCTGTTGTGAGCACCCGTCGAAGCGGTCTGTATCTTTGCGTGAATTAAACTCTGTATCTTTGCGTGAATCAAACTCTGTTCTGTGTCACTGAACAGAGTAAGAAACAGTAACATGGTGTCAGAAATAAACACGAACCTGTCTCGCAAATTTGAAACCACATTCCGTTGCTGGCTTTGACATTTTACATTACCGTAAAGTCGCGAGTTTAAGACATGGCAACAGTTAATATTCCAGCACCGAAGCCCCTCAACATAAATGATAAATCTAGTCTAGCCTGTGGAAATCCTGGAGGAAAACATGGACTCGGTTTGAAATAGCAACTGGGATAGATGACGCAGGCGACAAGAAAAGGGTGTGCACACTGCTATCCGTCATAGAAGAAGATGCAGTTAAGGTGTTTGACACTTTTCAATACGGGGATGGTGAAAGTGAGAATAGAATACAAGACGTGCTCAACAAATTTGAGGAACACTGTAACCCTAGACAAAACACAATCTATGAGCGTTATAAGTTCCATTGCCGCCACCAGGAGGCTGGTGAATCTGGGTCTTGCTATTTAACAGAATTGCGTGTCGCAGCCGACAGCTGTGATTTTGGGACACTTACGACGAGCCAGATTCTGCGCGATCGTTTTGTACACGGTCTGCGCGATGCCAAGGTGCGTGAGCGATTGCTGCGAGAAAAGAACCTCACACTCGACAGAGCCTACGAGATGGTTCAAGCGGCTGAGGCTGCAGCAGAGCAAATGCATGTGATGTCGGGGGAGCAAACTGTCAGTGCGGTTCATCAGCGAGGTCATCAGGATCATCGAGGTCAGCAGAATCAACAAGGTCGTCAGTCACGCGACACACTGAAGAACCCATCGTACAGCAAATGCAAGAATTGTTCCTTCGAGCATGCGCCGATGAGCTGCCCTGCATTTGGGAAGGAGTGCCGTAAATGCGGAAAATTAAACCACTTCCAAAGCAGATGCAAACAGAAGAACGTGAAGCAAGTGCAAAGTTCAGTGAGGGACAACGAGTTCAATGTAGGCACACTCACTACAGTGAACAGTGTAGGCAACAAGCGCCGCGCCATGATTACGCTAAATCTGGGCGACAGTGGCGTGCCAATCAGATTCCAAATCGATAGTGGAGCGGATTGCTGTGTGCTACCACGTGATGAGTATGTACGAGTGAGATGCATCGCTGGCCAAACTGAGACAAGTCAAAACGACTATCGTCACGTACGTAGGCACGCGCGAGAAGGCATTGGGGCAGTGTAAGCTTTCTGTCGTCAGGAAAGGCGTCAGACACCGACACGTGTTCAATGTTCTTCAGGGCAAGTATACACCGATACTTAGCCTAGACGCCTCTGAGGGCATGGGCGTGCTGAAAATCAAGGACTGCGACCCGCTGGACTACGTATGCAGTGTCAACGAGTCGAGCAAACTAACTGAGATGAACCTGAAAGCTGAGTATGCGGACGTGTTCCAGGGCCTGGGCAGGCTCAAGAACAGCTACTCCATCGAGATAGACGACTCCGTCAGACCAGTTGTGCATGCACCCAGGCGCGTCCCGGTGCCGATGCGCGACAAAGTTCATGAGAAACTAGAACAGATTGTTCACGAAGGAGTCATTACGCCTGTAACGGACGCAACTGATTGGGTGTCCAGCATGGTGGTGGTACAGAAGCCAAATGGTCAGATCCGGCTATGCCTGGATCCGAAAGATCTAAATGTAGCGATCAGGCGCGAGTACTACCCCATGCCGACCATCGAAGAAGTCAGCACTCGTTTGAAGAAAGCCAGACTCTTCACTGTGTTGGATGCCAAGAACGGTTTCTGGCAAATAGCACTGGATGACCGATCCAGCATGCTAACGTGCTTCAACACCCCCTTCGGTCGATACCGTTGGCAGAGGATGCCGTTTGACATAAACTCGGCGCCAGAAGTGTGGCAACGCACTATGAATCAACTGGTGGAGGGACTAAAGGGTACAGAGGTCATACACGATGACTTTCTGATCGTAGGTTGTGGCGACACAGACGACGAAGCAGAGGCTGACCACGACAAGAACCTACGTGCGTTCTTGGAGCGTGTCCGTGAGCGTAATCTTCGTCTAAACGCGGATAAGTTGAAGTTGAAGATGACGGAAGTTCCGTACATAGGACATCTACTCACACGAGAAGGACTCCGCGTTGACCCAAAAAAGGTTGAAGCAATCGAGAAAATGCCTGCGCCAGAGGATGCAAAAGGTGTGCAACGGCTATTAGGGTCAGTGAACTATTTGGCGAAGTTCGTGCCGCATCTGTCGAACATCATGCAGCCCCTCAGACGACTCTTGGACAAGGACACTGAGTGGTGTTGGTTGCATACTAATTAATCAGCAGGCATTCGATCAAATGAAGAAAGCTCTAACGATGACTCCAGCTCTAGAGTACTACGATGTGATGAAGCCAGTAGTCATACAGTGCGACGCATCTGACAGCGGGCTTGGCGCTGGGTTGCTTCAGAACCGGCTTCCGGTCGCCTATGCATCACGTGCGCTGACCAGCGCTGAGAAAAACTATGCGCAGATCGAGAAAGAATTGTTAGCTATAGTTTTCGCCTGCGAGAAGTCCGATCAGTACGTCTACGGCAGAGATAAGGTGCACGTACAGAGCGACCACAAGCCACTGGAAGTGATTTTAAGAGGCCCTTAGTGACTGCTCCTAAGCGCTTACAGCGAATACTGCTGCGACTCCAGCGGTACAGTCTAGATGTCACATATATGCGCAGAGCAGATATGTACATCGCGGATACGCTAAGTCGGGCGTACATTCCAGGCGACCCGAGTGTGCATGCAGTCACGTTCGCAGAGATCGACCTGACGGAAGGACTGTCAGTGTCTCCCAGACGACTACAGGAGCTACGAGCTGCGACCGCGAGTGACTGTGTTCTACAGAAACTCATACAGACTACCCTGAGAGGATGGCCTTCGCAAAAGTCGGACACTGACCTTGACGTGCGCGCATGCTACAACGTGCGCCACGAGTTGACCGTGCAGAATGGTCTGGTCTTCAGAGACAATAGGATCGTAGTGCCGACCAGCGTGCGAAAAGACATAATCGCCACGGTTCACCGATCTCATCAGGGCATACAAGGTTACATTCGTCTCGCAAAGGATGCTGTGTATTGGCCACTGATGAACCAACAAATCACCGACTACGTCAGTCGGTGTAGTGTGTGCAACACGTATCGTCCTGAGCAGTGCAAGGAGCCGCTGATGCCACACGCGGTTCCAGATCGACCTTGGGCGAAGGTTGGTGCCGACTTGTTTGAGCTACCAGGTTAGCACTACCTTCTACTTGTCGACTACTACTCTAACTTCTTCGAGCTGGCACGACTTGGTTCGAGTACGCGTGCAACGTGTGTCATCGACGCAATGCGCTCACAGTTTGCACGTCACGGTTCGCCCGAATTGCTGGTCTCAGACAACGGGCCCCAGTTCTCTTGCGGGGAGTTCAGAGCGTTCACGCAGTCATGGGATATCGAGCATGTTACGAGCAGCCCACACTATCCACAGAGCAATGGGCAAGCTGAACGAGCCATTGGGACCGTGAAGAACCTGATGAAGAAGGCGGTGGAAGACGGCAGCGACGTCCAGTTGGCGTGCAGAGCTTCAGAAACACAGTACGTGAGGGATACAGCGCGTCACCAGCACAGCTACTGTTCAGTCGTAGATGCAGAACGTCACTTCCGATGCAACGCGCAATGTTGAAACCACAACTTGCGGTTGACGTGCCTCGTGACAGGAAGGCTATGAAGGATGCGCAACGTCTGCAGTACAAGTCTTCAGTTGGAGCCGATAGCACCAGGCAGTGCTATTCGCATGAACCTACCGAATCAAGACACTTGGACGCTTGGACAGTGTTTAAAGAAGCTATCCAACCGTTCGTACCTTGTGCTTGTCAATGGGCATACGTACAGACGCAACCGACGTGCGTTACGTGTCGGCAACGAGTGTCTTCCGCGACCTGAGTGCGAGACTCCGATGCCTCTACTCTCAAGAGAAGCTCGTGCGACTCTGCCTCGTGTCGACGACAACGTCCCGATGGATGCGGACTCACCGCCGCGTGAGGATCCTGTGCTGATGCAATGCACACCGTCCGATGATGTGTCACCCTCTCGTGTCGTCCCGTCACCGGCTCGTGTCGAAACATCACCTGTGCGCAGAGGCAAACGGGCCAGAAAGCCACCGTCGTACTTGGCTGACTATCAACATTGATAGACACTTGTCGTGTTATATTAGTGTGTGTTAATTGTTTTCTTATACAATTGATTTTTTTTGTAAAAGGAAAGGGATGTAACGTAACTGACTTTACGTGGGACATTATGGCAGTGGAAGTTTTCTGTCTGTTGTGAGCACCCGTCGAAGCGGTCTGTATCTTTGCGTGAATTAAACTCTGTATCTTTGCGTGAATTAAACTCTGTATCTTTGAGTTAATCAAACTCTGTTCTGTGTCACTGAACAGAGTAGGAAACAGTAACACCTGTCCTATTATAAGAAATTAAATATATATATTATTGGGCCGCTGTATTTCTTGTGTAAATGACTAAATGTCCTAGCTGTGTAAATGACTAAATGCCCTAGCTGTGTAAATGACTAAAAGCCCCAGCCGAACGTAAATTATGACATGTCCCCTTGGTCTTGATCAAAAGTACGGAAGTGTGCTCACATCATCGCCATAGAAATGAGTAAGGGGGCGGCGTGACAGGTCAGGAGTGATAAAAATACCAAAAGCATGTCTCGCGATTGGCTCCCTAAAATTTGCAAGTGTGTGTGTGTGTGGTGGGGGGGGGGGGGGGTTGCTATCCAAAATTGTCATGTCAACTGCGGAATCCGGAATAAGGGGGGGGGGGGTTCGTTCAGGATCCGTTGAATTATGAAGGGCCTAACCCTATGGCTAAGTAAGGGAGGTGGCTCACAATCAGCTTGCAAAGCGTCCCTCCCCCCGACAAGCCCCATGTCCGTTATTCTTCTTTTCTACAGCAACAACATATTTCACTCATTGAACCAGGTTACTAAAATAAATATTACAATTGACAAATCAACAAGACGATCAGTGCCGGTGACACCGCCGACTGCCCCCTCGACTTCGTTTGTTGAAACATCTTCCTCATTCGTCTCATCTGTCTCCGGTTCAAACAGATATGTCATATCGTTGAACACCTTCTTCATCTTTAACAAGATTTAACTTCCTCATTCGTCTCATCTGTCTCCGGTTCAAACAGATATGTCATATCGTTGAACACCTTCTTCATCTTCATTAGTTATATGTGCTATGTTCTCATTACTATCATCATCATTATCAGTTTCCGCAAAAAAACAATGGATTTCACCAGATAAATCACTGGATACGTCCTCCATTGTTATACCTGGTGTGACGTCACAGATACGGATTGTATTCGAAAAGGGCGCCACTTATTGTCTTCTAGGCAGGCCCTGGGTCACGACCAAACATCGCAATTATCTCATAAAGTAGATATGTTAGGAAGGTGAAATTAAAGATACCTCATAAGCTCAATATGGCCTTGTGATTTTTGTACAAAAACATATTGTCCGTGTCCTTTACATAGAATAACAAATTAATAAAATATCAATATAAAACATATGTAAGATGTAAGACATTACCTAAACATACTAATTTAACATTGTATAATGCACCATACGGTATGATATGAACTGTCAACACCTGGTTGTACTTGAAGTTAAAATTATCAATAACATGACCATAGGGTTTTTAATGGTATCTCAACGACATGGTTTGTTTATTTAGCAGCATAACATTTCCTTAACAGCAAATATATAACAGTATGTACATAGTCATAGTTATCTCCTAATTAAACAATGCTGCAATGCGTGCAGATACGGAATGTGTACAGAAAATCACACCTTCCTTATTGTTTGTACAAACTTGTGTGATAAACGAATGTCTGATTATATCTAATCACAGCCATACACATATGATATCCAGTTCTATAAATCTGAATCAACTGTTTCTACAGTTGTCCTCAGTTCTCAGTGTTTCTGCATCTTGTGACTTGTGCTGTTGTGCACTTGCATTGACTGGCACATGGGAGCCTTTACATTCAATAGCTACATTTGTTGCCTACCCATTGTTTGGTATTTACTGCACGCCACTGACGCATTACAGGCATCTGGAACAGCGGGGAGAGTTACCAGGTGTGGTCACTGGTCTTCAGATTCCAAATTTCACACAAGGAGGTTGTGTCTGGAAATAGGCTTGCCGCATTACAAGCATAGGCGTTGTTTCTGTAACACACGCGTGGAATGACCACGGTGAATGTCGACACAGTGTGAAATATGACATCTACGCATGCATGGAACATTATAATATGTATTGCATATTCAACGTGTGTGTGTATGTATGTTTGCTTGTGTGTGTATGTGTGTGTGTGTGTGTGTGTGTGTGTGTGTGTGTGTGTGTGTGTGTGTGTGTGTGTGTGTGTGTATGTGTGTGTGTGTGTGTGTGTGTGTTTGTGAGTGTGTGTACGTGAATATGTGTGCGTGCATGCGTACAACGCACATTAAATGTTAATGATTCCACAATACCGCAATCTCTTAGGACAAAATCCACAAAATGTATCTTTGCTAACAAAGGAGTGTTATGATTTGTAATCCGATGAATTGTTATAAAATTATTGTTGATGTTTTTAATAGATACCTAGTTATATTATCATTGTTGTTTTAATTAAGATTACTTTTTAGTAATAATTCATACTGTCATATAGATGGTTCCACAATAAATTCCTCTTGCGGAATTCTTAAAGGGAATAAAAAGCCCTGTTGCTGAATGCATAATTACATTACATCTTCCTGTATATTTCCATTTCCACCAAAACAATAATTTTATTAGAATTCAATAAATTAAATTCGACAATGTACGCCTCTTCGAATACTAATATTTTTATTTTGTTGCTAGTCACATCTAAGCATTTTCAGTATGCTTAGATGTGACTAGCAACATGCCAGCATATGATAGATGTTGAATCGAAGCGAGGGTAAGAATGAGTTGAAGAATTGACTTTCAAAACCAGCTATATCCATTGTTTCATGAACTGATAAATTCAACAAAAACTGTGTGCATCGGTATGTACAAAATGCATCTAAATATGAATATATGCTGGTATTAAGAAAATAGCAGTTTCATTGTCTCACTTCAAGAGAGGTTTGAACTTTGTAATACGTTTATGAGTAATCTTGTTTTATATGAAAAAATTGAAATAACTTGATTTGGATGAGAACAAATATACTGTTTGACGTTTATTGTTTCCATTGCAAATTTTGATTGTGCAACACGTCAAGAAGGTACAGCCTGCCACCTCATAGATAGAAACTAATGCTAGTTGAGCATTGCAATGTTCGTTACATGGCCACCTACACGTGTGCGCCAATGTCATCATCCCCACAGTCGCATTCTGTTTCTGGCAACAATGTCATGTCTTCCTCATCATGAAGGCTGTCAGTTGGGAGGGTTTAACACATGCTGATGTCCTCCATGAGCCTCCATTGGTCACCAAATCCTGTCTGCAAAAGGTTGTGGATGTCCCTTTTGTTGGCAATTGCGACTGATCGTGTGGGTGGGAGTCGAGGTGAGTTTCTTATTCTGCTAGGTCTGCCGCGCTTCAGCAATACCACTCCTTCCTTGTTTAAGTCAGAATGGAAGCTAGCCTCATTTGTCATCACAACTTTGTTGCCCCGTTTTGTTATGATGATACGTTTGGCCAACTGAATGTCTTTCAGTGGCTTGAAATTAATCTTTGCCAGAAACTTCCAATCATGAACACTCCAGTCGTTGACCAGGTGCTTGGCACTCTCGCAGTGTTTGTCAAATACATCACGGTACGCAGTTGGTGAGGTGATTGTTTCGATAATTTGATCTCCTGCTGAATGCACCCAAAGAGACGTTCACACGGCAAAAACTAAAGTCCCAGCACGAGAAATATCATTTCCAGAGTTTGAATATATTCGGGTGAGCTGCCAACCAGATCTTTGCCATATTCAGAACAATGCTATTCTTATTTTGGTCACCACATCCATCACCGAAGAGACCAACTTTGTTGATGAGTTCATAGTTTAAAATCTGTACCATTACATACCTGGCACTGTCTAGTAAGCAACTATCTAATTTGCATTTATTGCTTACTCCTGTAAGAAAACCTATCCAGCTTCGATCATCTAGTTCTGACCTACTATTTTTTTTCCCAGAGTCAACACTAACATTGGAACTAGGGCTTTTTCTGTTGTTGCACGAACTCTTCAGAATATGCTCCGTTTTAGTGTTAGTTATGTTGAAAATATAAAAAATGCCTTCGTCATTTAAAAACTTTATCTTTACAACCTTGCTTATCCACCTTAGCTTCCTAGCGTCTTGACCCATCTGTGGACAACTGGACTACTACTTCTGAGCTTGGTTTCCAAGTATTTAGGCGCAATAGATGTTACCTTAGTATTATTATCAAGGAACATTACTTGAGTTAGATAGTCATAAACAAAACTGGCTGTTTCGTGTTGACCCCTTCCTGACTTGTGCTTGTTCCAAGTGTAACAGTGGTGTTTTTCTGCGTTTAGATGGCAAATACCAAACATATTTCTAGCTTGCGGGAATAGTAAGATTCTTGAATTGTCAGTCTAGGCAACGAATGAATCTGCTCCATATCAAAGGCAATTGCATACACATTGGGTTGTGTTTGAGTATACGGAGCTGACACATTTTCTCCACTTTTCTTTGACCTTCACAATGTTTTAGTTCGCTAGTGTTTCGATCACAGGTTGTGCACGTGTCTGCCTTTGATGTTGAGAATTAAATGTTAAATTCACGTACGAAGATTATATAAAACATTGTGTATGCAACTTTGTAGTATTCCGCATCAGAAGCATTGTACATCTTGTGCTAATGTCGGACACTCGTATATTCAGATGGCAGGTCGTTTCTAACACTTTTGTTTCCACCATGATGGCTTTCACTTCCACGTAGATTACCAATGAAATCCCACCATTTAACTGTCTTGGCTTCACTACGTTTAAACCACTGGCCCCCGCCGCGTCTCTCTTTTGCCTTTACGCATGTAGCCTGAAACCATCTATTCATTGGGTCATACATATAAAATAGTATACATGCTAACAACCACTCCACCACTTGCACAGTTTATGATAACCCCCTTCACAACCTCTGACAACCACATTAATGGTGTACTCAGCTGACAGGTGATTTTGTTTATTTTTGCTCCTAGAAGAAATACGTTTGAACGTGGAAATGGGCGTACGTCAGGACCGCGGTACCATTATGCAAGTCAGAGACAGAGGCACGCGTTTCTGGTGGCTGATTGGCAGCATGTGAGCAGGTCAGTGACGGAAGAATCCCATGCGTAGCTCTATGTAGGAACAAGTGCACCTGTTTTTTGCCTCATTCAACGGAGAACATTTCCCATGTTGATTTTATCGAAAACTACACTGTAGGATTTGTTAAAAACTATGCTGTAATGAAATACCAAAAAAATTGTTTTACTGTGCTTACATCCAAATCATTATTTAGCTTACAGAACAAGTAAAGGTTAACGTTACATGGTCGTCTATAAAAATACAAACAATGATCTGTCCCTGTATCAAGGCATTCTAATTAGGGTCATCAAACACTACAAACATGCAGGTACACCATTGCATAATGAGTGTTTTCTATTATATTTGTTAGCATTTAGATGCACGACACTACCGAAGTCTACACTAACTTTGCAGTCAATGTTATCATCAATACTTACAAGGTATGCGCTAGATCGACACTTAAAAATAATCAATAATCAATGCGGAAAATAATAGTTTTCTTCTTATGTGCGTGTGCGCGCGCGTGTGTGTGTACGTGCGTGTGTACGTTCGTGCGTGAGTGTGTCAATACGTGAAGCGTTCAGATATCCCATCATAGACGGTATTTTGGTGACATTATTGCCCCAAACATGTTTGTTTATGACAAAAAACATAACGTGGTTGGGCCGGTTTTATGAAGCGGCTAAGAACGATCTTAACGCTAAGATGATTGTCTTAGTAAATGACGTGATTTTTATTAAATATAAGCGAGCTTAGGAGTTTACGCAAACACGTGACGCTAAATAATTGCGTAACTTTAAGTACGCTTTATGAAACCGGCCCCTGTCTAAGCCTACGCTGGAATATTTTATCTAGCAGATGTCATACTGCTCTAATAATACAGTTCACGTTATATTTGGGCTACCGTTATCAACACTGTTGGTAAAGCTTGACGTAGGCTATGAACATAATTTTGATGGTGACGTAGGCAAATCGCGACGCATAGGGCCTACTGCATGGATCCATCAATTGACCTATCAATCAACATGACCCGTTGACTAGCAAAAGCTACGTGAAGCCATCAACAATGGATGCTGAACACGTGATGCGTTCGTGCATTCCATCGTGTTTAGTTCTGAAATTCTTGCCGCACATGGGTTTCTTGTGGCAAAATAAGGCAACGTCTTTAAAATGACACCTATATATATATCATATATATCAAACCTACATGCGGGAAGGTTTGATATATATGAGATGTCATGCGGCAATAATAATGTAATTCACGTATATGATAGCCGTTATCAACATTGGTGGCAAAGTTAAAACTTAACGGTGGTCACGCGTAAAATGTTGATTGTGACCTAGGCAAACAGCGCGACATGCTGGATCCATCAATTGACGTAAGTGATATGTGCGGTCCCTTAGCGTAGACGCATCCGTTTATCCGTTGTGGAAGGGGAAGGTCAAGTACCCGGATGTAGGTCAAGGTCAATTGCCCGGATGTAGATCAAATGGCGCCACCTACAGGTCGTGAACTAAAACAGCGCACCTAGCGGATAGGTCGTGAACTAAAATATTGCCACCTGGTGGAATTTTTATAAACTCAATTCCCCCTGGCAGATAAGTCGTGAACTAAAACAGCACCACCTGGCGGACAAGGGGAGAACTACAAGTGGTGCCTCCTAACGGACAAGTGGATAACTACATACGAGTACTGCCAAAATTCGTGTCTCATTTTTGTCAAGTGCTTACTCCTGGTGGATATATCGTCATCAACTGAAAGCACCCCTGTTAGATAAGTGGTGAACTAAATAACTACTTTGCACTCCGCGCGTGTGCACATTCTACTCTGCAGTCCGTGCTTTTGAGTTTTCTACTCTACAATCCGTGATCTTTCGGCACGCCCACGTGACTTTTGGGCACATTTGCTAACTATATAACGGCGGTGTTTTGCCAATCGGACCGTCATTCGTATCACGACGACAGCACGGCTAACATCATCATGTTGAAGACACCCTACTACCGACCTCGCAATGCGACAGACTCGAGCGACGAGGACGAGCCGACGAGCCGACGAGCCGACCCATCATGCCGGTGACCAACCGTCCTTCCGGGCCGTCGGAACCAGACGTCGTGGACATCTCAGCTCTAGAAACAACGGTAAGCGCCGACGCCGTTATCAAGATCAGAGGTCTCCTCATCGACAAAATACGCCAGCATACACCCTTCTACATCGGATACAGATACTGTAAGAAGCGTATGATTATCGACGATAGGGGACATTTGCAATGCGAACGACATGGTTACGTTGCATCTGACATGCATTTCGTGGTGCGCATGTGCTTTGTCGAGACAGCGACGGGTCAATCTATATGGCTGACTTTATTCGACCAGTGTATGGCTGTTCTCCTAGACGTGAATGCCGAGACGTTTGCTGTTATGGACGACACGATGCAGACTTACAAACTGAACTAACTGTGTGTCCCTCACCATAAAGAAAACTCGACGAGATACTTACACAAACTTCAACGTCACTCACGTGGTGGTGATACACTAGGCTCCATACCCTGTTTCAGCCTCTCTCTGCTGTCATCCCTGCCGATGTGACAACTTCCGCAGACACGGCCGATGTGACAACTTCCGCCGACACGGCCGATGTTACAACTTCCGCCGACACGGCCGATGTGACAACTTCCGCTCCTGACGATGTCACAATTTCTACTCACGCAACCAATGTGACAACTGCCGCTCCTGTCGCCACTAATCTGAACTTTACGCTTGAGTTTCCTGCGACTGAAATGAAGAAGACGATTGCCCGTCACATAGCATGTGCCGTCGTTGAATTCTCAAGACGACAATGTCTCGCTTGCGAGATAGACGATCCTAGTCAATTTAATTACGATTGTATGTTACCTGATGACATTCTAATTTATATGCACTTTGACGAGGCTGTGGAGGCCATTAATTCAACTGCAGTGATGAAAGACTGGTTGATCGACGACTTTTTTTGAAAAAATAAAATACACCGAACAGCATTTGAATATGTCACAAACGAGATTCCTCGGCCCTTATTTGATTGACGACGACATGTCTAAAATGTGGTGTTACAATAAGGCGTAATTTATAATAAAAGGATTATAAATTCAGCGGAGGTGGTTTTATCTGAAGTAATATATACGAAATGTAGACTACATATAGGACTATGTTATATCAGAACCTATATCCTCGTTTTTTTTCGAAAAGAGCGACCATCTTGGAATTAGACCTTGGTATCAATTCCGTACGGTAGTACCTAAATTCGTGTCTCTTATAAAAACCGTACTCGAGACGTGTCTGGACATGTTTGTTTGTTGCGAGCGTGAGCGTGCGCACCCTGTATGACGTCATCAAACTGCTACGTGCAGTAATTTTCTACGCAGGTAGTCAAACAGGTAGTGCTTTGGTTAGCCATCGTTTTGAACTTGCGCGCTTGAATAAAATTCCATCATGTGACGTCATGGTCAGTGAGTGACGTCATGGTACACGCAGAAATTCTATACGCGAGGTGAATTGGTCAAGCAGGTAGTGCGTCGGTTAGACCTTGTTTTGAACTTGCGCGTATGCAATGTAGTCCCACCATATGAAGTCATACAGTGACGTCATTAAACACATTCTAATTTACATGTACTTTGACGAGGCAACACCATAGATACATTCATAGATACATACATAGATACATACATAGATAGATACATAGATACATACATACATACATAGATACATACATAGAGACAGACATAGATTCATACATAGAGACAGACATAGATACATACACAGAGACATACATAGAGATATACATAGATACATACATAGAGACAGACATATATACATACATAGATACATACATAGAGACAGACATAGATACATAGAGACATAGAAATATATATATAGGGACAGACATAGATACATACATAGATACAGATATAGAGATATACATAAGGACAGACATATATACATACATAGAGACATACATACATAGAGACAGATATAGATATATACATAGAGACATACATAGATACATACATAGATACATACATAGAAACATACATAGAGACAGACGTAGAGATATACATAGATACATACACAGAGATAGACATAGAGATATACATAGATACAGACATAGAGATATACATAATTTGTGATGACCTGACACGAATTGTACAAACGAAACACTAAACTTAACCCAACAGGTTGCACGAATTGAACTCAGATCAACTAGACGGACAAACGAAACACTATACTTTGACCAACACGCTGCACGAATCAAACTATAGACACGAGTTGTACAAACGAAACACTAAACTTAGCCCAACAGGTTGTACGAATTGAACTCAGACCAACTAGTTGGACAAACGAAATACTACACTTTGACCAACACGCTGCACGAACCAAACTATAGACACGAGTTGTACAAACGAAACACCAAACTTAACAGGTTACTACTTCAAATTCCACCACTTTCAAACAATTCGACGAGAGATAACAGCCAACAGACGTCGCATTGTGCATCGCGCATTGCGCAGTGCATCGCATCGAATCGTGCATTGCGCATCGCGCACTACATCATGCATCGTGCACTGCGTCACACACCGTACATCGTACATTGCAACGAGTGACAAGAACCAAACTTGTCGCACAAACGAAACACCAAACACTTAGACCAACGAATGACAAGAACTAAACTACGAGACAAGAGGGTGCCAAACATTTCATACCTTCATGTCAAGAGACGATCATCTGTTCGGATTCACGTCCAACGATACAATCATAGGACTCGTATGAGATATGACTTCTTTTAACGAAAAACATATGTATATGAAGCAGCCGTCTTTACACCGTCACAATTCCATATTTACAAATAGCGGGAGCGACCAGATACGATACGACCTTCTCGAGATTCGAAAAAGGAAAGACCAGAATCGTCGGAAGCACGGTATATACACTAGTTTTCGGCGTAATCTAATTTGCGTAACCAATCAGACAGAACGTACATCACATGACTTCCCTTAAAGGGGAACTGAAATGCGGCTGATCCATGCTATATATTTAAATATATACTATATAAGTATACATTAATGGTGACAGAAAAGTACTCATTTATAAGACAAACTGAAAAAACGATTTTGTTCGATGCCTAAATCGTCGACATAGAGCACTGCGTATCGCCATCTTTGTTCCAAGCGTGTGGTTTGATTCACTCCTATCTAATAAATGTTAAATTTCGGTTTGTTTCGATTTACTTCGTTAATAGACATTTCTGCGCGAAAACAAAGATATGGTGCCCTATTACTAAAACTTCCGTATCACTTTGGAGAAAATGGATACGACAGATGAAGATTCTACTTCGACAAGTCACTCGGAAATGACGGCTGGTGCGGTTGACACACACATAAAGGGCCTGTGCCATACGGGTTTCACCCAGTGTGCGATCCACGGTCCGATACGTCCGGCCCCGGGTCAGATTCTCCATTGTTGTGGGAGTCGGACAGTGAAAGTGGGTCTTTGCCTTTGCATATCGACGACGAAGACGTTGCACGAGTTGATAATGTCGCATGGTGTTTGTATGGTCACTGCGTCCCAATGTCGACGCACATCGAGTCGCTGTGCTGTAGGGAAATAGCTGCCGTGCAGCACCGTATGCCCGACCTTGCAGATGCCTGCATTACCCACCATGACGACTTCGAAACGGTTTGCACCAACGTGTTGGAAGTCGGTCTGTTGTCACTGCATGATTTGCGTGCGGACTCGTTGATTCGACCAATAGCTGGTAGGTAAGTACTACGTAGTTCAATGGGTATCGAATAATTATTGGATCATGTCAGCTTGAAGGCGCACGGCTGGCCTGGACCAATCCTAATTATTCTAGCAATAACTATTTCAAACTTAAATAGAGCAATTATACTTGTTCCCACCTCAAATGTTCAGGTTCATTCTATCTTCGTAGAAAACTATGTCTATGATTTTCATAAAACCATTTTTGATCATTTTCTTAATAAACTTACGTTTATTCTTGACAGGACGTGTGCATCCTTTTTATACTGTTATTTAATTCCCTATTTAAAAGTGTTCAAGCAACTTGCTTAATTTATATAAAAATGTAGACAACTTGCACACTACCATGCACTAATAGATGCATAATCAGGAAATAGAGCAATTATACTTGGTACCACCTCAACTGATCGGGTTCATTCTATCTTCGTAAAATACGACAGGATGTGTGCATCCTTTTTTATACAGTTATATTATTTAAAACTGTTCAAGCAACTTGCATAATTTATGTAAAAATGTAGACAAAGTGCACACTACAGTGCACTACTTATAGATGTATAATCATACCCATTTGCAATGTATTATTGATAGAAAAATACTGAAGTGGAGTTTTTAATGTATATTGTGTATGTATGTTTTATGAAGACTACATCATGAAATGTAGTCTAACTTTCTTACAAACACACATTTTGCCAGTATAATAATAATTAGAAGATAACGGTTGTTTACTATGAACTAATGCAAATAAATGAAATTTCAGAACATATCGATTAGCCGCTTATCGTCACTTCACGTTGTGGTCAAGGGGGAGACTTGGAAAAGGCAACAGGCGTGTTATACCAGCCTGCGCTGTGGGACGGATCCGTGCTGCATATCCAGAAGCAAATGGTGTCTATGAAAATTTCAGCTATGGACATTGAACTATACAGGTGAGAGTACAGAGAAAATATAAAGAAACGTGGACAAGTAAGATAGAATGACAAAAAAATAGAATAAATTACTCAGTGCCTTAGAACTTAGCCCATTTTGGCAACAAGAATGTGATGTGTAGCATCTTGCATCTCCCTGTTCATAATTTGATTTATAATACTGACGCCAACATAAAATATATCAGCAGTTTATTGACATGGAGAAACGGTTCACAAATAAATAAGACTACATGGCAGACTACATTAGTCAAATTCACACACCAGTTTTCGATGTTTTTTTCAGTTGATTCACTTCACACTGTAACACATTTTAATCTAACTGTATTGCTAAAAGCCACATTAAAAATGTACAGTGAATCAAATGAAACAATACATGTTCAGTGTGATGTGTGAGAAATGGTGGTCTGTCGCAAAAAATTGCAATAAATAACATGTTGGGACTTGGTAAAACTATTCCAGTAAATTACACATATCCAAAGTTCCTTGCATCGAAGAGTGTTTAATAAAACACATTGGATACTGCAACTAGGATACAAGCTTTCAAGTGGATGTTCCTTACATTAGGAGTCCTTATACAGTAGTGAGAATCCACTACGCTTAAACAATTTCTCAATTTCTGCCAGTAATGTTCAAATTATGTTAATTAAGCACATGAATCCATTGTCATTTGAAATTGGATGTCGTATCAGTTTGCTAGCACTAAACCGAACTGATACGGTTACAACTAGTTTTCCGTAAAGCGGGTTATTTGCTTTGCCACAGCCTCTTCTTTTTCTGGTTTTTCGATGCTTGCATGCTCTGCTAGAGTTACCTCCTTACTCGATGTTACGACTTGGAGCACACTTCGCAGCTTTGGGCCACTCGTGCATCTAGCTGCAATACCCTCTAGTATTTCTCTTTGGAAGCTGTAGTCCTTTGGCGCCATCATTTTCTTCACACAATACCGCCCAGCAGACTTTGAATACTGCAGCTGATACCGTAGCTTGTTGTCTGTTGTTTTCGCCATTTCCCGCTGATTGGACAGATGATAAATATAACATCGGTATAACAATAGAAATAACTGGCTATAGCTGTAACATGCACAAAGTAAACCAAACAGTTTGCTTGTATGCCCTCTCTCTTGGTATTAAATGGCTACTGTAATTGTATTAATGAATTCCAAATTCTGCCAACCTTTCCAATTTAAATTTCCAATTAATTCCATTTCCATAAAACATTCAAATATTTATTATAGAAACATAGATGTATTTATAATATATATGTAATGATTATATATTTATTATATAATATATACATAATTTAATTTTTTAATAAACAATTCCAAAGTATAACATTCCATTTACACTGTATGTATAATTAAACAATTCATGTGACAGTAAACAGATGTCCTAAAATTACTCAATTATAATAATTTTATTTGTTGTTTGCACTCTTGTGCGGTCTGATTATTTTTTCAAAACTGTAATCATAATATTGTTTTGTTACTGAGTACAGGCACGGATTTTCGGCCATTTCAGTTTATTTACTAATGCAATGTTGGATTTAGAAAGTGTACGTTATATTGTAACTTAAAATTTTAACACTGTTAATATCACAAACCTTACCTGTGTGTTTGTGTTGTGGTCAATGGTGGCCAAATGGAGTCGGGCTGTGATGCCTTGACGGCTGAACTTCTTCCTCTTCGGTGCGTACGCTCTCCAGTTCACCAGTGTGAACACACTCCGTCACGCTCTCTATGTCATGCAGTAGGCGGCGGTCCAGTACCACCTTCTGGACGGTCGAGAAGGCTTCTGTACCTTCAGTGAGCCATGGTGTTGTTTTTACTTCTTGTGATGTGTAAGCTGCATGACTGCACATCCGGTACAGCTCTGCGCCCGCCGTCCATGAATGGGAATTCCTGATGTGATGGAGGAGCGAGATCCACATCTCCTTCATCAAGCGGGGATCACCACCACAAGCTGATGCGCAATACCACAGGTGGTTGGCAGTTGCGCCTATCCATGGAACAACCTCAAATTTCTTGGCAGACAACTACCTTTTCTTCACTGACTTGACGATGTGCCAGAGGTCGTACTCATGCTTTATTTCTTGGTAGTCCTCTGACAAAGTCTTTCTGATGCTGGAATGTCTGTCAGTGGCAAGTGTTGTGATCTTTACCCCATGGTCAGTCAGGTTGTTTAAGCATCATTTCAGGCCCTCCACTTCCATCCAGTAACTGTTCTTGACCTCTGTGACCAGAACTGTTTCTTGTGCGATGATGAGTCGGCTGTCAATGTCCATGATGGAGTATGTGCCAAAGGTAGCGTTGTGTCCTGGACTGTCACATCTTGCATCACCTGATGCGACCACACTCTGTCCAGCCAGGGCTGACATGATGGCCTCTGAATGGCATGTCCACATATCCTCTATCTCTGGCAGTATGTATGCCTGCTGAATGTTGTAGCACTGGCGGGGTGACAAGGCACACAGGTTGACCATATCACACATATCCTTGTACACAGTGAATGAATGTCCAGTCAGGAAAAGAGCGCTTGGTATCAGCAAGTTACTCTCATAAGTGTTGCCAATCTTGGGTTGTGAGTGCCACACAAGATTTAATAAGTGGCCATCAACACATTCTGTGGTCACAACCACTGCAAACCCAATAACTGTGATGCTAGGCTTTGATATGAGTGGTTTATTGCAGTTTGGGGTTTTGCAGGTGCAGAAAAGTGAAATGAGGTTTTTCTCACAAATGACAAACTTTCTGTCTTTCTCATTAGTGTCAGAACTGCTCGAGTCATCATCAGTGATATCGCTGTCACCTGATACCTCATATTCTGCATCACTCACTTCTATGTTTCTCTTCTCACTGTTGCAGACAGAATCATCTGAAGATGGCGATAGTGAGACTGGGACATCCGAAGGGTCATCCACAGTGACAGGACTGTCATGGTCAGTGTCAGGGTTAGTCGGAGAGGGCATGCTGGACTGCGATGGCAACTTCACATACCCATGGTCATGATGAATGTTCAGTGGAACCACATTATCATCTGTATTAACTGCTGCATCGACAAAGTGTCGCACTGGCGACACGACAACCGGCTCCGTTTGTGTTTCGATACTACAAGTCGTTGGCATGGCAGTGGCAGCACAAAAAGTGACATCCATATTACCAAGAGAGACAATGTCATCTGGCGCGCTGGATCCTTCAAAGCTCGTGCTCGGTATTGGCGAATCCTTCACCTGAAAGGATGATACATATAAAATGGTACAATTACACATACTTGAAATACACCATTCGTGTTTTGAAATTGACAATGAATTTAAGTGGAACTGTATACAGGTCATCATCAATAGATTCTTCCTGTCACTTGAGAATTTGTGAGAATTTTCTGTAATATACTGTTATCTTTAGAATTTGAGAGTCATGTGGTATAAACAAATTAAACCTGTTTATATAGCTAACCCTGGGGTCACTTCGAAATAAGCATGCCCATTGCATTGTAACCTTCACTATATAATTGTTAACCCACACTAAACATAATAATGATATGTACCATAGGGTAATCGGAAAGAAAGTAATGGCCAAAAAGGAACAGTTTTTGCTAAGAAAAAAGTAATAGAAAGAAAGTAATTCAGTTTACTGAATGAATTTCACGTGTAGAACAAAATTAATTTGCAATTTGAAATTATCATTGACATAGTAAAGGTACAGTAAAATAATAATTTAACAGTAAAATGCATTTCATGTTTGTGTGCCAAATGTGCTCTCTGAATGAGAATGACCCATATATGTTATTAAAACTTCTACTGTTTGCCATTCAAATTCATAAAATGTTAAACAAGTTTTTAGTTTACAACTGAATTATTCTTAAATTATATATCTATATTCTTACTGGACTAAAAAAAGTAATTGCCAGTATCACTGACAATATGTGGTAGCAAGTTGGACCTACTGCAACACAATGATGAAATATAGACTGGTGGAAAAGAATGTAGAAAATAAAAAGTGACAATTTTCATAAACCTTGTACACCCATAGCCCTTACCTTCTCCCAGTATTTTTTATTTTGCATAATAATTACCGGAAGTATGTACCATAATATGTAAACTTTGTTTATGAGGCACCTAAAAGTAGCCAAAATAAAGGGTGACAATTTTAGTGCTTATAGGTTGTTCACATATTAGAGCATTGAGGAAGAATTTGCATGTAAATGCTTATATACACCTATCAACATGCAGTCATGCAACAAATCCTATTATATGACTAACCTTGGGTATGTTTAAAATAAGTATACGCTCAGTATCTGTTAAACTATCCCACCACATATGTTGTCCTCGGGACACATCCATTCAACAAAACGCTGAGATTTCTTGAAGACTGTTGAACTAAAATTTTGTATACTGTTATACATGAAAACGAAACACACCTTGTGACTAGTAGTTATTGCATAATTCATGTTAGCATAATAGTACTAAAGTGAAATCATAAAAAAGGTGAAAAAATACCTTTTATTTTGTCATATCATCAATAGTTTTGAATACATACATATGAGGCGGTTGCCGATAACACCATTACAATACCGTGCTGCATATTTTTGTAATGGTTATACAAAAAAAACCTATATATAATATGTAAATTCAAAAATGATAATTATTATTAAATGTCGTTTCTCTGATGCCTTGTTTGGTTTTAGAGCTTCAAGCTGTTTTACGATGCCATTTATTCCGATATCAAGTGTTTGTATTGGAGGATGTGGTGATGGGCCTTTAGTTGGGATAGGAAGTTGTTTTTGGTGAAAGCTGATTTGAAGTGGTTATTTAATGTGTTTGCTTTGTCGGGATTAGTTTGCATTTTGCCATTTACTTTTACTGTTGGGATGCCAAGGTTTTCTGTTTTTGTTTGTTTAATGAAGGACCAGAATCGCTTAGGTTTGGTGGTGAGGCTTTCGCCTATAATGTTATTGATGTAGCTGTAGTAGAATTTGTTATTTCTTTATTAACTTCTTTTCTTAGGTTCTTGACGTGTTCCCAGTGTTTGTTTTTGTTTGATTTATAAGCATGAGTTTTGTCCCGTTTTCTTTGTAGTCTGATAATGTTTTTTTGTGATCCAGGGTAAATGCGGTTTTGATTTTGTCATGCGGCCAGGGATGGATTGTTCTATCAGTTTAGTGTAGTTTTGGTGAAAGAAGTTCCAATTTGAATTGATGTCTAGGTTGTCAGGATTTCGAGCAAAGTACGTTTGAGCAAGAAGGGTAGTTTGATTTGAGGGCTTCCCAGTTAGTAGACTTATAGTTGTACACTTTGTGTGGAGGTTTGGTTTTCTTCATGGGGGTTCACATTAACGTGAAAGAGAATAACTTTATGATCGCTCATGCTTGTCACTGTGTTTACGCTGTAGATAAGGCCGGGGTTTGATGTAAGTACAAGGTCAAGGATATTTCCAGAGTCTAGTCCGGATTGTTGTGTTTTGTTGTTGTGTGTTGGTTTGTTGTACAGAGGTTGTCCTAGTTGATGTCTGGTAGATTTAGGTCCCCGGCAATTATAACTGATGGAGGAAGTTTGCAGCCACGGTAGAGGATAGCCAGGGATTCATGTAGGGCTTCCAGGGATGTTGTATGACCATTTGGGGGTCTGTAGTAGGA
The DNA here is from genome assembly GCA_020002185.1 of Paraescarpia echinospica. Classification (NCBI taxonomy): domain Eukaryota; kingdom Metazoa; phylum Annelida; class Polychaeta; order Sabellida; family Siboglinidae; genus Paraescarpia; species Paraescarpia echinospica. The sequence goes on from CM034532.1 coordinate 21,994,456, forward strand.
TGCCAAATAGATGGCTTTGTTGTGAAAGTGTACTTTAGTCAAGATATTTCACATGTAGTATTCAGTTTATCTTTGGGGTCTACAAATAGGTCATTTCTCAGTGCTATTAGAACACCACCTCCATGAGTGTTGCGGTCTATTACATTTTAAGTGTGCCAAGTATGATTATGATTTATATCATTATTCCACATGTGTGGAGGTAATTTTTACATAGTCACTACTTGGAATAACACGCATCTACTATGAAATGTAATGATATTAAAATAATGCTGATTACCACAGATTATGTAGTACTTAACATTATTGTAAGCAAACAATCAAGTTGGTTGTGCATACTGTTATACGAACATTTTGTAAAGAGATGTTCATCAAACATAATGTTATGTTTATTTCTATCCTATATATACTTTTGGGGTAACAAATAAATTAGTTAATTGAAATAAATGTATTAATAAATCTGAAATGTATTGTGGTTGTTACTTTAGGCATGGTGAACAATGGATCCAGGACAAAACCCCACTGGACAATGTCCCACTCACTAATGAAACTTTTGGACGTAACCCAACTCTAGTAATAATTCTTCAGTATATGAATCAATATTGTTTTGTTCCAAAATAATAATAATTATTTCAGATTCAAGAGTGTTGGTCTATAATTATTATATGACAACCACCAGGACAAAAATGGGTTAATATTTATTTTAATAATCAAAATTAGCAACATTAAAGCTTACTTTATTTCCGTGTCTTTTTTCAAAATGAAAATTACCAACATTAAATTTAGAGTTTATATTTACTGTAAACATAATGATAAGTCGCAATGACAATAATATTTTACTAACCTGCATGGTTTCTGCATGTCGCTTCCTGCGCACTGTTCTGCTCTCCGATAGCTCCCGTTTCTTGGTCGATTTTGCCGATGACAAATCGGTACAGGTAAAGCTGTACGTGGAAAAATCTATTACAGATGGAACCGCGTCTTTCACCAAGAACGATGTTTTCTTTTTCACCAAATGTCCTTGTTCGTCATATGCGTCTTTCGTCTTATAATCAGCATCCGTGCAATGATCGCTGCAGACTCTCGCTGACGTTGCGGCCGGTGGACATGCCAATTTCAATACTTGTAACCACCTTTTCCTTTGGGATTCATTCATCGGAAGTCTGTGGAAAGTTTTTTCTTTGCAATTGTAGTACCAGTTTGTACACCCAGGAGCCATGCAGTGCACTCCACGTTTCTTCTTTTCCTTATCTCTATTCTTCTGGGATGTTTTTTTCCGGGAGGTGCTGCTGCGTCGCTCATATTGAATAAATGAGCGGCATTGTGTATTCAGCTTGGGAGGAGGGGAATGTTATACCCACGTTCTACCACCCCCCCCTGCAATGGCACCACTTATTGCCAATAATAATAAGATAACTTCTATTGCACCTAAATCCTTGGAAACCAAGCTCAGAGGCGCATCAAAACAAAAAGATTGGCCAATCTCAAAATGTATAAGTAGTATTCCAATAATGACAAAGTTACGCGATCAAGTAATTTCAAAGTGATAAGTGTGTTTTTATATTTGGATATTAGGTCCTATGATTGTTCGGATACTTCAGTCATATACTATGAACAAAATGACACAATCTTGCATATTTTCATTAAAATTGGAGCACTAGTCCGATTTATAAGTGAATTTTTTCAGCGTTTTCTTTTTTATTGGATATCTGTGTGTGTTATCTTTAATTTTCATGATTAATTAAGATGCATATTCACTCAAATGTGTTCAACATAATTTTGAACTTACTTTGTAAATAAAAAAACTATCTTTTCATTAATCTTTGTGTCTTTTTCATGTCTTGTTCTTTTTTTCCTTCTTAGTCCTACATTCAAGAGTCGATAAATCATATACCAGTCCTTGTTATTAAAAACAAACATTAGTGTTTGCTGTCATAAAAAAATCTTGATATGATAGCGTGCTTGCTAAATTGTCGCCTCAAAACTGGAGCATCAATTCGGGATCCATTATTAGGAGCCAAATATTTTGGACACATAAATTAGCATGAGGCCTACATGGTGATTCATATTAGTTGACTGATATGAACCTATTTACTATGCCATTAGCTAATTATATCAGATGACAAGTGTTTTGTTATATGTTATTGAGCTGTACAGTAAACAATTATTTTAGGTATTTGAAATACTTGTAATGTCACTTGCGGTTACATTTTATAGTATTTGAACAGTCCAACTTCAATAATATAAATGTTTATTTAACTATGTTTTTATTAAATTAATACATTCCAATGCCTACATGATTGACATCCAGGGCCTGGCCCGGACTGTGACTAATGTTGACTAATATATGACGACATTGTTTCGCAAAATGTTATACTGCTACGATATCTGGCATTAATTGTTTATGTTATTATTTTGAAGAAGGTTATTTCCCCCACCGGAGACTATGTCGATTACATAGACTCGTAGACGTAGCGGTATTCAGACAGGTGTAGTAACGCCGCTACGGCTGTAGCGGCGTTGGCACGATTTGTAAGCTACATCGGCAGATTACAAACACTCATTATTCCCAATTATATCATAGTATTCACACGTATTTGTACTTTATTACATTCACATTTCTTATTAAATTTAAACTTCGCGTAGTTCATATTTGTATATGTGCAGACGTTGAAATACAACTGAGGGACTATATTGTAGTCGTATTGATACGTAACGACACTCGTGAGTGCCGAGTCACCTTGGCAACAACGAGCTGGTTTCGGCTTGTCATTTCCTACGCGCCGTTTCACCCTCCAAATAAGGCAATTAATGTCCATTTCACCGAATATTACTTCATCGATGCATAGTTATAAGCAAATAAATCGGCCAAACATAGACCTGTGGCTTTGACCAAGAATTATGTTTTGACGTTAGTAGCATGCTCGCACATTTGGATGTGTATTCTGCGGTGTTTAAGCGATATTCGGGAGGTTTCGAAAGCCTCCCCCCTGAGCAAAGTGAGTAGTCACGTGACCTGCGCCACCTAGCGGAAAGAAGTGTACCTAAGCACCCGTAGTGCCACCTAGCGACTCGGACTTTAAAACATGTGATGTATGTATGTATGAAGAATTAGTACTAAGGGAATAACTATTAAAACTCACAGTTTGAAAGTTGATTAGGTTGTTAATGATAACGAGGAGTGTAGAGAGGTATTAGTTGTGTATGAAAGCACGTGTATGTGAGGGGAGTGTAGAGAGGATGTGTATGAATGTGCGTGTATTGAAAGAACTAACGAAACACAAGAGTATACGAGTGCACACGTATTTTATTGACGAATGATACAAGCGTATAATATGAAACCGTGTTTTATTAAGCGAAGTACACGAAGACTTGTGGGTGAGTGAACACCACGACAGAGGTCGTGAGCTTAGGGGTCAATACGACCACGCCAGTGGCTCGTGGGATGACGATGATGGTACGACTTACGCATGTACGGAAGGCAAACATGTAACAAGCTAGACCATGTATGGAAGGCAGACCTGTAACAAGCTAGACCATGTATGGAAGGCAGACCTGTAACAAGCTAGTCCATGTATGGAAGGCAAACATGTAACAAGCTAGTCCATGTACGGAAGGCAAACATGTAACAAGCTAGACCATGTATGGAAGGCAGACCTGTAACAAGCTAGACCATGTATGGAAGGCAGACCTGTAACAAGCTAGTCCATGTATGGAAGGCAAACATGTAACAAGCTAGTCCATGTTCTGCGTCAAAGGGAGTCCGTGTCGCCAGGAGTTCGCGTAGTACATGACAGAATATGAAAGAATGATTGTCGCGGTACTCCTCCTCTCTGAAACATATATGAAATCTTTGTATATATATATGAATTATATTATGCAAAGTACAGCCGGGTGGAATAAGCCAGTGATGTAACCAGACACCGCATAGGGAATCGACATACGATAAAAGGGCAAGCTAGATCAACGGACTATGATACGTAATGGAGACGTCTGCTGACGTGATCGGTAACCAAACACCGCATACCTAGTCGAAACGACAAGAGATCAAGTGAGATCAGCATACACATAGATAAGAAAGACTGTGTATACATTGGAGAGAATGAGAAACGAGGTAAGAGAACACATAAATAAGGTAGTAAAATATTGTTGTAATCGTTGAACACTCACGTGCAATCCTCAATGTTTGCCTTTCATACATGGTCTAGCCTGTTACATGTCTGCCTTCCGTACATGGACTAGCTTGTTACATGTTGGCCTTCCGTACATGGTCTAGCTTGTTACATGTTTGCCTTCCGTACATGGATTAGCTTGTTACATGTTTGCCTTCCGTATATGGATTAGCTTATTACATGTCTGCCTTCCATACATGGACTAGCTTGTTACAGGTCTGCCTTTCATACATGGTCTAGCTTGTTACATGTTTGCCTTCCGTACATGGTCTAGCTTGTTACATGTTTGCCTTCCGTACATGGATTAGCTTGTTACATGTTTGCCTTCCATACATGGACTAGCTTGTTACAGGTCTGCCTTTCATACATGGTCTAGCTTGTTACATGTTTGCCTTCCATACATGGTCTAGCTTGTTACATGTTTGCCTTCCATACATGGACTAGCTTGTTACATGTTTGCCTTCCATACATGGACTAGCTTGTTACAGGTCTGCCTTTCATACATGGTCTAGCTTGTTACAGGTCTGCCTTCCATATATGGTCTAGCTTGTTACATGTTTGCCTTCCGTACATGGACTAGCTTGATACATGTTTGCCTTCCATACATGGACTAGCTTGTTACAGGTCTGCCTTCCATACATGGTCTAGCTTGTTACAGGTCTGCCTTCCATACATGGTCTAGCTTGTTACATGTTTGCCTTCCGTACATGGACTAGCTTGTTACATGTTTGCCTTCCATACATGGACTAGCTTGTTACAGGTCTGCCTTCCATACATGGTCTAGCTTGTTACAGTCTGCCTTCCATACATGGTCTAGCTTGTTACATGTTTGCCTTCCGTACATGGACTAGCTTGTTACATGTTTGCCTTCCATACATGGACTAGCTTGTTACAGGTCTGCCTTCCATACATGGTCTAGCTTGTTACAGGTCTGCCTTCCATACATGGTCTAGCTTGTTACATGTTTGCCTTCCGTACATGGATTAGTTGGATGTGTATTCTGCGGTGTTTAAGCGATATTCGGGAGGTTTCAAAAGCCTCCCCCCTGAGCAAAGTGAGTAGTCACGTGACCTGCGCCACCTAGCGGAAAGAAGTGTACCTAAGCACCCGTAGTGCCACCTAGCGACTCGGACTTTAAAACATGTGATGTATGTATGTATGAAGAATTAGTACTAAGGGAATAACTATTAAAACTCACAGTTTGAAAGTTGATTAGGTTGTTAATGATAACGAGGAGTGTAGAGAGGAATTAGTTGTGTATGAATGCACGTGTATGTGAGGGGTGTGTATGAATGTGCGTGTATGAAAGAACTAACGAAACACAAGAGTATACGAGTGCACACGTATTTTATTGACGAATGATACAAGCATATAATATGAAACCGTGTTTTATTAAGCGAAGTACTTGTGGGTGAGTGAACACCACGACAGAGGTCGTGAGCTTAGGGGTCAATACGACCACGCCAGTGGCTCGTGGGATGACGATGATGGTACGACTTACGCATGTACGGAAGGCAAACATGTAACAAGCTATACCATGTATGGAAGGCAGACCTGTAACAAGCTAGACCATGTATGGAAGGCAGACCTGTAACAAGCTAGTCCATGTATGGAAGGCAAACATGTAACAAGCTAGTCCATGTACGGAAGGCAAACATGTAACAAGCTAGACCATGTATGGAAGGCAGACCTGTAACAAGCTAGACCATGTATGGAAGGCAGACCTGTAACAAGCTAGTCCATGTATGGAAGGCAAACATGTAACAAGCTAGTCCATGTTCTGCGTCAAAGGGAGTCCGTGTCGCCAGGAGTTCGCGTAGTACATGACAGAATATGAAAGAATGATTGTCGCGGTACTCCTCCTCTCTGAAACATATATGAAATCTTTGTATATATATATGAATTATATTATGCAAAGTACAGCCGGGTGGAATAAGCCAGTGATGTAACCAGACACCGCATAGGGAATCGACATACGATAAAAGGGCAAGCTAGATCAACGGACTATGATACGTAATGGAGACGTCTGCTGACGTGATCGGTAACCAAACACCGCATACCTAGTCGAAACGACAAGAGATCAAGTGAGATCAGCATACACATAGATAAGAAAGACTGTGTATACATTGGAGAGAATGAGAAACGAGGTAAGAGAGAACACATAAATAAGGTAGTAAAATATTGTTGTAATCGTTGAACACTCACGTGCAATCCTCAATGTTTGCCTTTCATACATGGTCTAGCCTGTTACATGTCTGCCTTCCGTACATGGACTAGCTTGTTACATGTTGGCCTTCCGTACATGGTCTAGCTTGTTACATGTTTGCCTTCCGTACATGGATTAGCTTGTTACATGTTTGCCTTCCGTATATGGATTAGCTTATTACATGTCTGCCTTCCATACATGGACTAGCTTGTTACAGGTCTGCCTTTCATACATGGTCTAGCTTGTTACATGTTTGCCTTCCGTACATGGACTAGCTTGTTACATGTTTGCCTTCCATACATGGACTAGCTTGTTACAGGTCTGCCTTCCATACATGGTCTAGCTTGTTACAGGTCTGCCTTTCATACATGGTCTAGCTTGTTACATGTTTGCCTTCCGTACATGGACTAGCTTGTTACATGTTTGCCTTCCATACATGGACTAGCTTGTTACAGGTCTGCCTTCCATACATGGTCTAGCTTGTTACAGGTCTGCCTTCCATACATGGTCTAGCTTGTTACATGTTTGCCTTCCGTACATGGACTAGCTTGTTACATGTTTGCCTTCCATACATGGACTAGCTTGTTACAGGTCTGCCTTCCATACATGGTCTAGCTTGTTACAGGTCTGCCTTCCATACATGGTCTAGCTTGTTACATGTTTGCCTTCCGTACATGCGTAAGTCGTACCATCATCGTCATCCCACGAGCCACTGGCGTGGTCGTATTGACCCCTAAGCTCACGACCTCTGTCGTGGTGTTCACTCACCCACAAATCTTCGTGTACTTCGCTTAATAAAACACGGTTTCATATTATACGCTTGTATCATTCGTCAATAAAATACGTGTGCACTCGTATACTCTTGTGTTTCGTTAGTTCTTTCAATACACGCACATTCATACACATCCTCTCTACACTCCCCTCACATACACGTGCATTCATACACAACTAATACCTCTCTACACTCCTCGTTATCATTAACAACCTAATCAACTTTCAAACTGTGAGTTTTAATAGTTATTCCCTTAGTACTAATTCTTCATACATACATACATCACATGTTTTAAAGTCCGAGTCGCTAGGTGGCACTACGGGTGCTTAGGTACACTTCTTTCCGCTAGGTGGCGCAGGTCACGTGACTACTCACTTTGCTCAGGGGGGAGGCTTTCGAAACCTCCCGAATATCGCTTAAACACCGCAGAATACACATCCAAATGTGCGAGCATACTACTGACGTTCATTGTATTTTTATGCTCGTCTCATTCGTATTTAGGCTTGCAACCGGCGTTCGAAAGTGACCACCGCGGACTCTTGCCGAGCTTGCCAAATTCATCATCTATAACCTGTTTTTTTGTAGGAATCCTTCTGTGGAAGTATGTGAAATGTAGCTTACTAACACTTATGATATATCCAGTACCAGGCAGTGCATTGAATTGTTCTATTTGTATGTGTCTGTATGCGTTTCGTCGGTTTTTCTGAGAGCTATGCTGCGTCGCCTATCGAATTGCTGTATACAGCTATCGGAAACATCTCGCCATTCAAACCGGATGTACTACCACACGCCCCTGGAGCGTAATGGCAGCGCCCAGTGCCGATAATAGCTAAGTTTGAAAAATTATTTAAAATATACCGTGGTTTTGTGTTTATCAAATCATGGTCATATGTACTGTAAATGGTGTGTTCTTATGTTTGGGCCATGGTTGTCCAGGCATTTCATTTCCCCTTTAACACAAAAACTGTGCACGTTCATCTAGCGGGTAAAAACATGTAATTAGGGTTAGATAGAGACAAAAAGTTTGGATTAATCTTGCGAAAATTTAATGTTTTGTCCCTTTGGGACAAAAACATAAAATTTTCGCGAGATTAACCCCAACATTTTGTCTCTATCTAACCCTAATTATATATTTTTTACCAGCTAGATGGCGCCATCGTACTCCGATTATAAACTAGGAGGCGCTACACCGGATGTGATGTCATACCGGAAGTTACTTGACTGTCATGGCGGCCTCTACTAGGGGCCTTTACGTCGGAAGTAACGTCGTACAGGAAGTTACTTCACTGTCATGGCGACCTGTCATAGCGTCGTCTACGGTTCCACCATTCCGGAAGTGTGTCAACGAATAGAGATCTGTCATGGTCGGTAGAGGGCGTTATTCTGACTAGTTACATTGATATCCGTTGAGGGCCATCGGATGTCGCCTGTCTCATGAACGTGCACAGTTTTTGTGTTAAGGGAAGTCACGTGATGTAGGTTCGGTCTGATTGGTTACGCAAATTAGATTACGCCGAAAACTAGTGTATATACCGTGCTTCCGACGATTCTGGTATTTCCTTTTTCGACTCTCGATAAATTCGTTTCGTATCTGGTCGCTCCCGCTATTTGTAAATATGGAATTGTGACGTTGTAAAGACGGCTGCTTCATATACATATGTTTTTCGTTAAAAGAAGTCATATCTCATACGAGTCCTATGATTGTATCGTTGGACGTGAATCCGAAAAGATGATCGCCTCTTGACATGAAGGTCAGTTCTTGTCATTCGTTGGTCTAAGTGTTTGGTGTTTCGTTTTTCCGAAAAGTTTGGTTCTTGTCACTCGTTGCAATGTACGATGCACGGTGTGTGACGCAGTGCACGATGCATGATGTAGTGCGCGATACGCAATGCACGATTCGATGCGATGCACTGCGCGCTGCGCAATGCGCGATGCACAATGCGACGTCTCTCGTCGAATTGTCTGGAAGAGGTGAACTCTCACGCGATAACCCGTCGAATTGCTTAAAAGAGGTGAGATGTCACGCAATACTGCCTCGAATTGTCGGAAAGAGGTGAGATGCCACGCGATAAACTGTCGAATTGCCTGAAAGAGGTGGGATTTGACACGATAACCCGTCGTATTGCCTGAAAGAGGTGAGATGTCACGCGATAAACTGTCGAATTGTCTGAAAGAGGTGAGATGTCACGCGATAAACTGTCGACTTGCCTGAAAGAGGTGAGATGTCACGCGATAAACTGTCGAATTGCCTGAAAGAGGTGAGATGTCACGCGATAAACTGTCGAATTGTCTGAAAGAGGTGAGATGTCATGCGATAAACTGTCGAATTGCCTGAAAAAGGAGATATTTGACGCGATAACCCATCGAATTGCTTTAAAGAGGAGGGATTTGACGCGATAACCCGTCGAATTGCTTTAAAGAGGAGGGATTTGACGGGATAACCCGTCGAATTGCCGTAAAGAGGAGGGATTTGACGCGATAAACCGTCTAATTGCCCCCTTTTCGTGGAATTTGACGCAGTAACCTGTTAAGTTTGGTGTTTCGTTTGTACAACTCGTGTCTATAGTTTGATTCGTGCAGCGTGTTGGGTTAAGTTTAGTGTTTCGTTTGTACAACTCGTGTCAGGTCATCACAAATTATGTATATCTCTATGTCTGTATCTATGTCTGTCTCTATGTATGTATCTATGTATATCTCTATTTCTGTCTCTATGTATGTCTCTATGTATGTATCTATGTCTGTCTCTATGTTTGAATCTATGTATATCTCTATGTTTGTCACTATGTATGTATCTATGTCTGTCTCTATGTCTGTATCTATGTATATATCCATGTCTGTCACTATGCATGTATCTATGTATATCTCTATGTCTGTCTCTATGTATGTATCTATGTATGTATATATGTATGTATCTATGTCTGTATCTATGTATGTATCTATGCATGTCTCTGTGTATGTACAGGTATCTATGTAAGAATCTATGTATGTAACTATGTATGTCTCTATGTTTGTATCTATGTATGTCTCTATGTATGTATCTATGTATGTATCTATGTATGTCTCTATGTATGTATCTAAGTATATATCTATGTCTGTCTCTATGTGTGTGTCTATGTATGTATATATGTATGTATCTATATCTGTATCTATGTATGTATCTATGCATGTCTCTATGTATGTCTCTATGTATGTATATATGTCTGTCCATATGTATATCTTTATGTCTGTATCTATGTATCTATCTATGTATGTCTGTATGTATGCATCTATGTATGTTTCTATCTATGCATGTCTCTATGTCTGTCTCTATGTATGTATATATGTCTGTCCCTATGTATATATATATGTCTGTATCTATGTATGTATCTATGTATGTATCTATGTATGTATCTATGTATGTATCTATGTATGTCTCTATGTATGTATATATGTCTGTCTCTATGAATGTATGTTTCTATGTACGTATTTATGTATGTATCTCTGTATGTCTCTATATATGTATCTCTGTCTGTCACTATGTATGTATGTCTCTATGTATGTATTTATGTATGTATCTATGTATGTATCTATGTATGTCTCTATGCATGTATCTATGTCTGTCTGTACACACATGTATTTACAGGTCATCACCAATTATGTATATCTCTATGTCTATATCTACAGTAACATACCTCAGAAGGGCTGGATATATGTAGATAAAAGGGTTGGACTCTCGATAAGCCAAAGGGTTTCCTTGTCCACGTGCCTTCTAGAGTTAATTCTCTGGATGGCAATCTTGTTAAATCTATGTATGTCTCTATGTACGTATCTATGTATGTTTCTATGTATGTATCTATGTATATCTCTATGTCTGTCTCTATGTATGTATCTTTGTATATCTTTATGTCTGCATCTACGTATATCTCTATGTCTGCACTATGTATGTATCTACGTATGTCTCTATGTATGTCTCTATGTATGTACCTATGTCTGTCTCTATGTATGAATCTATGTATGTATCTATGTATGTATCTATGTATGAATCTATGTATGTATCTATGTATGTATCTATGAATGTATATATGGTGTTGCCTCTTCAAAGTACATGCAAATTAGAATGTGTTTAATGACGTCACTGTATGACTTCATATGGTGGGACTACATTGCATACGCGCAAGTTCAAAACAAGGTCTATCCGACACACTACATGCTTGACCAACTCACCTTGCATATTTGGAATTACTGCGCGTATGTCTGTATCTATGTCTGTCTCTATGTATGTATATATGTATATATATATTTCTGTCTCTATGTATGTATCTATGTATATCTCTACGTCTGTCTCTATGTATGTCTCTATGTATGTATCTACGTCTGTCTCTATGTTTGAATCTATGTATATCTCTATGTTTGTCTCTATGTATGTATCTATATATGTCTCTATGTCTGTATCTATGTATATCTCTATGTCTGTCACTATGCATGTATCTATGTATATCTCTATGTCTCTCTCTATGTATGTATTTATGTATGTATATATATATATGTATGTCTTTATGTACGTATCTATGTCTGTCTCTATGTATGTATCTATGTATGTCTCTATGTAAGTATCTATGTATGTATTTATGTATGTATCTATGCATGTCTCTGTGTATGTACAGGTATCTATGTAAGTATCTATGTATGTATCTATGTATGTCTCTATGTTTGTATCTATGTCTGTCTCTATGTATGTATCTATGTATGTATCTATGTATGTCTCTATGTATGTATCTATGTATGTATATATGTATGTATCTATGTATGTATCTATGTATGTATCTATGCATGTCTCTATGTCTGTCTCTATGTATGTATATATGTCTGTCCCTATGTATATCTTTATGTCTGTATCTATGTATCTATCTATGTATGTCTCTATGTATGCATCTATGTATGTTTCTATCTATGCATGTCTCTATGTATGTCTCTATGTATGTATATATATATGTCCCTATGTATATCTCTATGTCTGTATCTATGTATATATCTATGTATGTATCTATGTATGTATCTATGTATGTCTCTATGTATGTATATATGTCTGTCTCTATGAATGTATGTCTCTATGTATGTATTTATGTATGTATCTCTTTATGTCTCTATATATGTATCTGTCTGTCTCTATGTATGTATGTCTCTATGTATGTATTTATGTATGTATCTATGTATGTATCTATGTATGTATCTATGTATGTCTCTATGTATGTATCTATGTATGTCTGTACACACATGTATTTACAGGTCATCACCAATTATGTATATCTCTATGTCTATATCTACAGTGACATACCTCAGAAGGGCTGGATATACGTAGATAAAAGGGTTGGACTCTCGATAAGCCAAAGGGCTTCCTTGTCCACGTGCCTTCTAGAGTTAATTATCTGGATGTCTCTATGTATGTATATATGTATGTCTCTATGTATGTATCTATGTATATCTCTATGTCTGTCTCTATGTATGTATCTTTGTATATCTTTATGTCTGCATCTACGTATATCTCTATATCTGCACTATGTATGTATCTACGTATGTCTCTATGTCTGTCTCTATGTATGAATCTATGTATGTATCTATGTATGATTCTATGTATGTATCTATGTATGTATCTATGTATGTATATATGAATGTATCTATGGTGTTGCCTCGTCAAAGTACATGTAAACTAGAATGTGTTTAATGACGTCACTGTATGACTTCATATGGTGGGACTACATTGCATACGCGCAAGTTCAAAACAAGGTCTATCCGACACACTACATGCTTGACCAACTCACCTTGCATATATGGAATTACTGCGCGTACCATGACGTCACTCACTGACCATGACGTCACATGATGGAATTATATTCAAGCGCGCAAATTCAAAACGATGGCAAACCAAATCACTACCTGTTTGACCAAATCACCTCGCGTACAAAATTACTGCGCGTAGCAGTTTGATGACATCATACAGGGTGCGCACGCTCACACTCGCAACAAAGAAACATGTCCAGACACGTCTCGAGTACGGTTTTTATAAGAGACACGAATTTAGGTAATATGGTACGGAATTGATACCAAGGTCTAATTCGAAGATGGTCGCTCTTTTCGAAAAAACGAGGCTATAGGTTCTGATATAATATAGTCCTATATGTAGTCTACATTTCGTATACATTAGTTCAGATAAAACCACCTCCGCTGAATTTATAATCCTTTTAATATAAATGACGCCTTATTATAACACCACATTTTACACATGTCATCGTCAATCAAATAAGGGCTCGGTCACTTGGCGGAGCTTCGGCCTACGGGCCAATCAATCTCGTGTGTGACATATTCAAATGCTGTTCGGTGTATTTTATTTTTTTAAAGAAAGTCGTCGATCAACCAGTCTTTTATCACTGCAGTTGAATTAATGGCCTCCATAGCCTCGTCAAAGTGCATATAAATTAGAACGTCATCAGGTAACATGAAATTGACTAGTATCGTCTATCTCGCAAGCGAGGCATTGTTGTCTTGAGAGCTCAACCGCGGCACATGCTATGTGACGGGCGATCGTCTTCATTTCCTTCGCAGGAAACTCAAGCGTAAAGTTCGGACCAGTGGCGACAGGAGCGGCAGTTGTCACATTGGTTGCGTGAGTAGAAATTGTGACATCGTCAGGAACGGAAGTTGTCACATCGGCCGTGTCGGCGGAAGTTGTCACATCGGCCGTGTCGGCGGAAGTTGTCACATCGGCCGTGTCGGCGGAAGTTGTCACATCGGCCGTGTCGGCGGAAGTTGTCACATCGGCAGGGATGACAGCAGAGAGAGGCTGAAACAGAGTACGGAGCCTAGTGTATCACCTCCACGTGAGTGACGTTGAAGTTTGTGTAAGTATCTCGTCGAGTTTTCTTTATGGTGAGAGACACACGAGTTCCCGTCAGTGAGTTCAGTTTGTAAATCTGCATCCTTTCGTCTATAACAGCAAACGTCTCGGCATTCACGTCTAGGAGAAGAGCCATACACTGGTCAAATAAAGTCAGCCATATAGATCGACCCGTCGCTGTCTCGACAAAGCACATGCGCACCACGAAATGCATGTCAGAGGCAACGTAACCGTGTCGTTCGCATTGTAAATGTCCCCTATCGTCGACATTCATACGCTTCTTGCAGTATCTGCATCCGATGTAGAAGGGAGTATGCTGGCGTACTTTGTCGATGAGGCGACCTCTGATCTAGATAACGGCGTCGGCGCTTACCGTTGTTTCTAGAGCTGAGATGTCCACGACGTCTGGTTCCGAAGGGCCCGGAAGGACGGTTGGTCACCGGCATAATGGGTCGGCTCGTCGGCTTGTCCTCGTCGCTCGAGTCTGCCGCATTGCGAGGTCGGTAGTAGGGTGTCTTCAACATGATGGTGTTAGCCGTGCTGTCGTCGTGATACGAATGACGGTCCGATTGGCAAAACACCGCCCTTATATAGTTAGTAAATGTTCCGAAAAGTCACGTGGGTGTGCCGAAAGATCACGGATTGTAGAGTAGAAAACTCAAAAGCACGGACTGCAGAGTAGAATGTACACACGCGCGGACTGCAGAGTAGTTATTTAGTTCACCACTTATCTAACAGGGGTGCTTTCAGTTGATGATGTGTATCCACCAGGAGTAAGCACTTGACAAAAACAAGAGACACGAATTTTATCAGTACTCGTATGTAGTTATCCACTTGGTGCTGTTTTAGTTCACGACTTATCCGTCAGTGTAAATTTAGTTCGTAAAAATTCCACCAGTTGGCGCTGTTTTAGTTCACGGCCTATCCAACGGGTGGCGCCAATCCGGGTAATTAACATTGACCTTGACCTACATCCGGGTATTTGACCTTGACCTGCATCAGGGTACATTACCTTGACCTACATCCGGGTACTTGACCTTCCACTTCCACAACGGAAAAACGGATGCGTCTACTGTTTGCCTACGTCACAATCAAAATTATGCGCGTGCCCACCGGTCAAGCTTTGCAAAAAATGTTGCTAACTGTAGTCTTGCCTCCTAGTACTTGGCATGAAGGCCTACTTTCTGTAGAAATGTACCTGTAGTCATTACTAGGGCGGCAAGCTATCTGCTAGATCAAGCACACCCTCATACGGTAGATACTTTTAACACTTTACGTTTTGTATTTGTTATACAGAAAAACGCTTGGAATTTAAACAAATGATATCCATCGGAATATGCGAACCCACTGCGTGTTCAGCATCCGCAATCTAAACGAGCGCGTGACGCGATCGGGATGAAAATTTAGATCGCGACGTTTGTAAATATTCTCTAATCACAATCGCGCGACCGTATCTAGTCACGAGGAAGGGTAATAACAATGTCGACAGCCCGGATGTCCGATTAAAGATAAATCGATTGGACGATTCTGCTGGACTCTCAAAGATTACCAATAATAATTCGCTGGCATGCACCACGCACGGTGTCGCGCTTACATTTATCCGGGCG
Organism: Paraescarpia echinospica; assembly: GCA_020002185.1. Classification (NCBI taxonomy): domain Eukaryota; kingdom Metazoa; phylum Annelida; class Polychaeta; order Sabellida; family Siboglinidae; genus Paraescarpia; species Paraescarpia echinospica. The sequence continues at coordinate 22,010,081 of CM034532.1, forward strand.
TTAAATAATATCCGGGTGCGTTTCTGCGCGTTCGCGTTTCTAAGGGAATGTATTTAGTACCAGCTACGACTGTCGCGTTTTCAGTTATCCGGGCGTTATGTATGTTTATATGCATATCTATATTTACACATATGTCTATATATATATATATACATAAATTATAAAATGTTTGCTTCCCACAGACATAAACAATTTCTGTCGTAAAACAGTTTCCTCTCCACGCACATGTCACGTGACTTACTCTTATACTTGGTCACAAATCTGAAACAGCAAATTATAATTATATACTCTAACTATAACGCTCGTATTACGACAACAAACGAAACATATTTAACTACTGGATATTATGTATCACTACGTGACCTACTGGTGCCAAATAAGATGCCTTACATATGCAAATAAACATCACCCGGATAAAATTTAACGCCCGGACAAATGTAAGCGCGACAACGGTCGCCAAGTGAAATGTAACCAAAGTGGCGCCACTTCCCGGAGTCAGGATAAACAAGCCTCAACCGGGAAGGGGGCGAACAAAACTTCAGAAGGTGAAGTCGATCGTGTAAGAATAAAGATTGCTCGAGTTTGCAAAGTATCTAATTACTTGTAAAGTCTAGATTAGCACCTTCACAATTACCGAACGCAAGTAATAACATATAAGGGTAGTTAGATCTTCGTATCTGGTTAGGAGGTTGGCAAAATTGTAGTAGATTACAATGCTCCGAATTATCGCTCATGCTTCATGACGTGCTTGGCCGGTTTGACTAAAAGGCGCATGACCACGCACGACCATGTGATCTAATGTGTTGATAGATAGTTTGGACGCTTATGGTGTGTATATATATATATATATATGGTTTGTGTGTACATAATTAAAAATGTTGAAGTATATATCACACAAGAGTAATGCATTTTATCCAACCTTTCGGAGAGCATTTTAGTCTTGGCACAGTAGCGCCAACTGGCGAATGGAACCAGCGAGTTACCAAAAACGATGATCAAAGTTGCGAATTTTGTTACTCCAATGTGAATATCTGAAATTTGGCGAGCTGCACACACATACCTCCTACGTGCCACCGACACTCCGCTACCAACACTGCATACAATTTGGTCGTTCGTGCGCCGTTTAATCATACCGATACTTGGCAAGTTCGTGGGAGGCTCCGTAATTTGATGGGGGTTGGAGAGGGGTGTTAACGCACGTGCCGTGGATCATGTTGATGTACATTTTTTATAAGTTACAACAACCAAGCAAATTCGACGGTTGCTGTTTCAATATAATTAGTTTTTTGTATAATAATTATAGAGATACTGTAGACGATTACTACCTAGTTACTAAAGTTGTACTTAAGTTATAGTACTAGTGTAGACTAGTGATAGGTATTAATTAGTGATGGAGTAGCAATACTGCCCAACAGTCATAGATAGTATGATCAACACTTTAGGCCGGTTAACAAAACAATTGACCAACTATTTTGATAAGTTATGATCACAGTGTCTCCATTTCCAATTCTGATCCGAACATGGAAAGAAACGTACTAGATGGCCTATGCCTTTATCAGACTTACGTCTTAAATTAATGTTTATGTGCATTACGTCTTAAATCAATTATCATAGACATTGCTAAACAAATTTGAATGTATTAATTGCAGCCTCTTACTTGTGTGGTGGTAACATCTCTGCAATCTTTAATATTATCAAGGGCTACCATTTTCTTCACAACGTGTGCCAACCAATTTGGATTTAAAAAGCATCACTCAACTGAGATGGTCATATTTCTATTAAAAGATATTTTTCGACACTACATAGTGAATGGCTCTTGTATGTATGTCACTATGCTGGATGCCTCCAAGGCCTTCAACAAAGTGAACCATAGCAAGCTATTCACTAAACTAATTGACCGTGGCTGTCCTGCTTACATTGTGCGCATTCTGTATCACTGGTACAGTACCCAGAAATTCACTGTCAGATGGTGTCAGAGCTTGTCTAGATTTTGAATCATGGGCAACCACCGATATATCAGATGCCGAATTGGGACTGACAGGATATGTCATGTTTAGGAAAGATAGAATAGGAAGAAGGGGAGGTGGAGTTATTTTATATATTAAAGAATCTATCCAGGCTCATGAAATAAAATTAGACACAGAAGCAGATTGCAAAGAAGCTGTTTGGTGTAACATAATTACAGGAAACTCAACGTTAACGGTTGGATTAGTTTATCGAAGTCCAAACAAAAGCATAGAAGAGAATGAAAAATACAAAACGCTATAAGGGAAGTGAGCAAACGGGACTGTGTTATTATGGGGGATTTTAACCATGGGCATATAAAATGGAAATCTCTACAGCGTATGGGTAGTGAGGACCACAAGTTTTTAGTTTTAGTACAAGATAGTTTCCTTTCTCAACATGTGCTAGAACCAACCAGGGGAGAGAATGTGTTAGACATAGTTTTGTCCTCACAGAATGAATTAGTTGACAATGTCAGCATATGTGAGCCACTGGGGAATAGTGATCGCAACCAGATACATTTTACCATCAAAGTAAAATCATGAAGGAATAGTAAAACGCAGTACAGGAGAAATTTCAAAAAAAATATAAGGACATAACGAAATATTTAGCAAAGATAGACTGGAATAACACACTGAAGAATAAGACAGCAACAGAATGCTGGAATATCTTAAAGAGTGAAATTGAAAGCATCATCGTTGAATTTGTTCCCTTAAAAAAACACGGGAAACACTCCAAAAAGAAACACTTATCGAAAGAAGCTATTAGAAAAATTAAGTATAAACAAATGATGTGGAAGTCATATAGACGTACTGGAAATGACGAAGACTACAACATTTATAAAGAAGCACTAAACCAAGCTACAGCTGAAATTAGAAATTCAAAGAGAAGCCATGAACAACAATTAGCTAGTAATATAAAACATGACAGCAAGAGTTTTATGCGGTAACGAAGCAAACAGAAAAATGGAGATAAGGTCGGTCCTTCCCAGAAGATAGTGCTGGAAATATAATATCAGAGGGACTTAATGGCAGAAGACCCGAATGAGTACTTTAGTTCAGTGTTTACTGCGGGAAGATATTAGTTCACTGCCAGTACCAGAGGCTAAGTCTTCATAAGCAGATTCAGATCATTTACGACACCAATTGTAACCCCGGAAATGGTAGCTGGCACAAGGGTTATGAAGGATAATAAATCACCTGGTGTGGATGGTATTCCACCCAAACTACTATTGGAAATTGTAAAACAAATTAGCATACCGCTTACAACAGTTTTCAACTTGTCATTAGAAGAGGGAGTGGTTCCTTTAGAATGGAAAGAAGCAAACATTATACCGTTATTCAAAAAAGGTTCGAGAAACAAGTCAGAGAACTATAGACCAGTGAATTTAACATCAGTGATTTGTAAATTATTAGAAAGACTAATTAAAGATCACATGGTGGATTTTCTTGTTAAACACAACTTGATTAACCCATCTCAACATGGTTTTTTTAAAGCGAGGTCATGCTTAACAAATATGTTATGTTTTTTGGAAGACATCACTATGTGGGTAGATGAGGGATCACCAGTAGATATCGTCTACTTAGATTTTCAAAAAGCTTTCGACAAAGTACCACATCAAAGATTACTGCTTAAACTAAAGGCCAGTGGCATAGGAAATGGTATAATAAACTGGATAGAACAATGGCTGATTGACAGAAGACAACGTGTAGTAGTTGATGGGGAGGCTTCAAACTGGAAATCGGTATTGAGTGGGGTACCACAGGGATCAGTACTAGGACCTACATTATTCTTAATATATATCAACGATTTGGATGATGAAATAACAAGCAAGGTGTTGAAATTTGCGGATGATACAAAAAGTGTTTAGAAGGATTAAAAGTGATGGAGATAGACAGCATTTACAAGATGATCTTGACAGGTTGATCAAATGGTCTGAAAAGTGGCAAATGTTGTTAAATTTTGGGAAATGTAAATGCCTCCACGCAGGACATGGGAAACGAAGAGGTAGAATATACAATGGGGTACTGTACCAAGTACCACTGTAGTGCTGAAAAGGGACTCTTAGGGTTAACCATTAGTGCTGATATGAAGGTTTCAGGAGCAGTGCGGGAATTGCAGCTTCAGCGGGAAAATCAAATCCTTGGATTAGTTGAAGGAACATAACGTATAAGGAAAAAGAGCCAATACCACCGCTGCACAAAATCAATAGTTAGGCCTCATTTTAGAATATTGTATCTCATGCGGGAGGCCCTATCGGAAGGACATAGATATGCCAGGAAAAGAGTGCAGAGGAGAGCAGCAACCAAAATGATACAAAACTGAGGGATCTTAGTTCATGAACACGCCTAAAAAATGCGGTCGGTTAAACACCAGAGACCAGGAGACTGAGAGGAGATCAGATAGAAGTGTTTAAAATATTGAAGGGTTATGAAAAATATTGATAGAAATATTTGTTTCAGTTAAGAAAAGATAGAAGGACTATAGGACATGAACTTACATTGGCAAAGGAAGTTATAGATTGGATATAAGAAAGTTTTCTTTCTGTAATAAAAGGACCCTGTAAAATGAATGGAATATACATCGCTGATTGCGTGGGTGCTGGTAGCGAATATGTTTAAAAATAAAATCGACACATACCTCAGACGGGCGGGATACACATAGATAAAAGGGTCGGACTCGATAAGCCAAAGGGCTTCCTTATCCACCTGCCACCTAGAGCTAATTCTGGGTGGCAATCTTGTTAAATCTTGTTATATATGTGTTGCGATCCAGTCATCAATAAAAGGGAGTTGTTACAAACGTGTTATTGTTGTTTGTTCTTGAAGACAACGTCTGGTAAATGTAAAAGTGATCCAGTCATCAATAAAAGGGAGTTGTTACAAACGTTTTATTGTTGTTTGTTCTTGAAGACAACGACTGATAAATGTAAAGTTGATCCAGTCATCAATAAAAGGGAGTTGTTACAAACGTGTTATTGTTGTTTGTTCTTGAAGACAACGTCTGGTAAATGTAAAAGTGATCCAGTCATCAATAAAAGGGAGTTGTTACAAACGTTTTATTGTTGTTTGTTCTTGAAGACAACGACTGATAAATGTAAAGGTGATCCAGTCATCAATAAAAGGGAGTTGTTACAAACGTGTTACTGTTGTTTGTTCTCGAAGACAACGGCTGATAAATGTAAAGGTGATCCAGTCATCAATAAAAGGGAGTTATTACAAACGTTTTAATGTTGTGTGTTCTCGAAGACAACGGCTGGTAAATGTAAAGGGGATCCAGTCATCAATAAAAGGGAGTTGTTACAAACGTGTTATTGTTGTTTGTTCTGAAAGACAACGGCTGATAAATGTAAAGGTGATCCAGTCATCAATAAAAGGTAGCTGCTACAAACGTGTTATTGTTGTTTGTTCTTAAAGACAACGTCTGGTAAATGTAAAGGTGATCCAGTCATCAATAAAAGGGAGTTGTTACAAACGTGTTATTGTTGTTTCTTCTTGAAGACAACGGCTGATAAATGTAAAGGTGATCCAGTCACCAATAAAAGGGAGTTGTTACAAACGTGTTATTGTTGTTTGTTCTTGAAGACAACGACTCGTAAATGTAAAGGTGATCCAGTCACCAATAAAAGAGAGTTGTTACAAACGTATTATTGTTGTTTGTTCTTGAAGACAACTGCTGGTAAATGTAGAGGTGATCCAGTATTCAATAAAAGGGAGTTGTTACAAACGTGTTATTATTGTTTGTTCTCGAAGACAACGGCTGGTAAATGTAAAGGTGATCCAGTCATCAATAAAAGGGAGTTGTTAGAAACGTGTTATTGTTTATTGTTCTTGAAGACAACGGCTGATAAATGTAAAGGTGATCCAGTCACCAATAAAAGGTAGTTGTTACAAACGTGTTATTGTTGTTTGTTCTTGAAGACAACTGCTGGTAAATGTAAACATGATCCAGTCATCAATAAAAGGGAGTTGTTACAAACGTGTTATTGTTGTTTGTTCTCGAAGACAACGGCTGGTAAATGTAAAGGTGATCTAATCATCAATAAAAAAAGTTGTTACAAACGTGTTATTGTTGATTGTTCTTGAAGACAACGGCTGATAAATGTAAAGGTGATCCAGTCACCAATAAAAGGGAGTTGTTACAAACGTGTTATTGTTGATTGTTCTCGAAGACAACGGCTGATAAATATAAAGGTGATCCAGTCATCAATAAAAGGGAGTTGTTACAAACGTGTTATTGTTGTTTGTTCTTGAAGACAACTGCTGGTAAATGTAAAGGTGATCCAGTCATCGATAAAAGGGAGCTGTTACAAACGTGTTATTGTTGTTTGTTCTTGAAGACAACTGCTGCTAAATGTAAAGGTGATCCAGTCACCAATAAAAGGGAGTTGTTACAAACGTGTTATTGTTGTTTGTTCTTGAAGACAACTGCTGGTAAATGTAAAGGTGATCCAGTCACCAATAAATGGAAGCTGTTACAAACGTTGCTATTGTTGTGATGTCACAACTGTTTATAAACGTCACTAGTTTGTACACGCGGACGCCTTCGTTAAACACGATAATACATTAATCCGTCAGTTCGGCCGTAACGTACTTATAATCATAATATAAATAATCATGATCTTATGTAATACACCGCTGAAGTTCTTTAACTCGCAGTTCGAGGGGCAGAGGATATCTTCTTTGGACATTAGCAAACCCTGTATAATGTTAGTAAATAAAACACATCAAACACAAACAAGAGGCTAATGACACTTTTGAGACATGCGACTTTTGAGCTATTGCGTTTTGACAACATTTGAGATTGCACAGTCAACTGCACCTACAATTGGGATATAACTACTAACAAAGCATGTGTTCGTCCCCCCTGATAATATACAGGTTGGTTCTCGATGTTGACAGGGACGCCGTGTAGAGACGACACGACTACGGAGAGAAGTCACGGCGACGTGTGGTCAACGTCCAACGTCTGTGATATGAACAGATGTCACGAGGGTGTCTCCCTTAACTATGTTATCAAATACGGGTAAGTAAGAACTGTTAATTGTAGTGGTGTCATAGTTCTTGCTGATCTGTGTAGCGTAGCCCAGAAAGTTATAACTATAGACAACGTGGATATATACTTCATACAGTTGTTGTCACCGTGAAAGGAGTATATATATATATATATATATGTGTATATGCATATGGAAATTTTGATCCAACTACTCGGGTCTTCCAGATGTCGCAAAGTGACCAAACAGGAGAACCCCGATGCCTTCAACTGTCAGCCCGTGAACAACAACAGCCAACCGTTTCCAGACTGCTGTCCCAAATTGTAGTGTGACAGCTCCGTATCAGATTCTTTGACGATGACGCGTAAGTTTACCCTTGCCCTGTTTACCACCCCCGGGACGACCCCCATCGAAGACCCCCAGGGACAACCCCCGAGGGACGACCCGGCCCGCCCATTCCCTCGGTGAATAATGCGTACACTGTACATCGTTCCTCTTTATAAATATAACTCACCGCTTTATTGCGATTGTTGGTATCAATACTTATCAATATAAGTACCTTAGTGTCAACGTTGTCCGCCAAAGACTCAGTTTTACGGTATTTTAATGTTTTACTATACTATCTAAAACACAAGACACAAATTACACTGGTTATCTTAGATGTTTTGCCGGATTATGTAAGCAGAATGATCAGATACCTACGTGTTGCCTTCAGCTTGCCGGGACAAGGCGACGACGTTCGCGTGTACATTCTGGGCGGCTCACAGCGGCTGCCTCGAGCCCAGTCCTTACTACAACTTCACACGTAACTACTGTGAACTGTCATGCGGATAAGTACGACTGTTAAATATCATGATATCAAAGCACTGTATACTTCTTCTCCTTCTTCCTTTAGCCCCTTGCCTGACGGAGGCTACATCCTTTCGTCTGTCCCGCCCTCCCTTCTCTCCCACTCATTTATGCTCTCTCGTCAATTTTTTTAATAGAAATTCTGCCCCAAATCACTACAGTGACACAACATGCCGCATACGCTATATATCAATTTACTCAACATCGTATACACATTTTCACACAATATATACTTTTAAGATAACATGGCGCAGAACACGAAACCATACATCCGTAGAAAATCGTAATTCAACACATATTGCAACTTTAATGTTTTTTCCCTTCACCTTCTGCCACACTCTACTGTTTTCCAGGCTTTGTTTGACAATACTGTTGTACACTCAGTCATTCTCTGTGTGGTGTGTTGTCCATTTCAATCTGCCCCAAATCACTATAATGACGGTTAGTTAGCATTAAATGTAAAAGAAAACATTACAGATTCACTTCGTCAGGAAGGCAGGTGGACCACAGTGTTGGTCTGTGCACAGAGCGCCACCAATGTTGGTATGTTGTGACATGTCCTGCCACCTGGTGATCAAAGTCCCGTTGAATTAAAACTGCCACAAATTTCATAACTTGGCGACACCGTGTTTTGGGAACAGTGTAGTTACCAATTAGTTAATTGATTACTGAATTTGTTTGAATGACTTGGTGGAATACTAACTTATTTATCTTGTTAGATACCTGGTAGAAGGTTATATTTAGTTGCAGCTAGTTAACTAATTAGTTCGCTAATTAATTAGTTATTCATTTAGTTAATTGATTACCGCATCAGTGTGTGAGTGAGTGAGTGAGTAAGTGAGTGAGTGAGTGAGGGAGGGAGGGAGGGAGTGAGTGAGTTAGTGAATGAGTGAATGTGTGAGTGAATGTGTGAGTGAGTGAGTGAGTGAGTGAGTGAGTGAGTGAGTGAGTGAGTGAGTGAGTGAGTGAGTGAGTGAGTGAGTGAGTGAGTGAGTGAGTGAGTGAGTGAGTGAGTGAGTGAGTGAGTGAGTGAGTGAGTGAGTGAGGGAGTGAGTGAGTGAGTGAGTGAGTGAGGGAGTGAGTGAGTGAGTGAGTGAGTGAGTGAGTGAGTGAGTGAGTGAGTGAGTGAGTGAGTGAGTGAGTGAGTGAGTGAGTGAGTGAGTGAGTGAGTGAGTGAGTGAGTGAGTGAGTGAGTGAGTGAGTTTGTGAGGGATAATTTTTTTTATACATTTACATTTTAAGTGTGTGAGTTAATTAACTGGTATATACAAAATTTGATTACAAGTTTGTGACAACTTGTTTTTGGTATTCAGGTTATGTTGATTGGCCGCATGCACAGAGCGACAATCATAACGTGCCAACGGATCATTTTTCTCCGACTGTCGGTCACGCGGTGTTATGCAACAAGCCAACGACACAACTTCCGATGACGTAGCACCTACGTTATGTCTCAACACTCCCAACGTTGCCGTCCGCTCTACACGCCAACTCCTCTCGTATCGCGGCAAGGCCATTTACGCCTGTCACGGTTCCCTCGCAGACGCCTCCATACACCGTATCAAGGTCCACCAAGTTCCGTCAAGGTTCTATTCCTCTACCTCTCCCTCCCCGAGTCGTCACCTAGCTGTGTGTGCGGTACAGGCGTTGTAATAATCATCACTATTCATTGCCGACTCTAACGACACGCGACGGCAGCCATCGAGGACATTACTAACGTAATAACGAAGACCAACAGCGCTGCATGGCAGTGTCAACGAAGCGTCAAATAGCCGTATATCACGCCTCGCACGTGGCTCTCGTTTAGTCGGCGACAGGGCCTCGGGCGAACGTATTTTGTTTGTTTCATAGCCACTCAGCTGTACTGAAAGTTATATTTAAAATATATTTATTGCGCAGCAATCGACAAATGTCTGCCCTACGTCTTCACTTAATAGTTAATTATATTTAGTAGTTAAGTCAGGCTCAGTCTCAGACTTTTAAGTAAAGCGACCCGTTGATTGCATAGGCCTTAGCGTATTTTGCTGATCGCGTAAACCTATAATTTTATGCAAACGAGCTCAACATGTATATATTTATTAACCTAGTAGAGACTTTAAGCTTAGAAAATAATTTACATAGTTTTTTTGTAAAAACAAATGACATCACTGGTGGCGCCACCTTCGACTTCACCTCCGCCAGTAAAGCCATCTACGAACCGCCTTACCTAGGTTCTTGCATTTATTTCTCGAATAAATCACATATTTGTAACTTGTCTTTAATAACAAATGTAATATGACAACCGCGCTTACCTCTGATTTATAAATATCATGAGCGTCGGACGTTGGAAGACTAAAACATTTCACAGTTCAGCTTATAACAGTACTCGACTCGGGTAAACAAATGACACGTGCATGTTATAAAATTAACGTGATTCGGTGTCAGACAGAAAACATTGGTTTGATGAATAACCCGTCCGTCCTTTTCCAATACTGATTGGAAAGAATACTGATTAGCCTAATTAATCACATTTTAGTACAGACGATTTTCTGAGCAAACATTAACATAATTAATTAAGAAGTTGATTACCTACATTTTTTTAAATATTAAATAAATAGTTTCTATGGGATGACACATGAAACAGCAACATATATAGCATGCTACACTCTATAATTATATAAGCAGTGATGAACCCGTTTTCCAAATTGACCACTCTATTATTATAAATAAGCGCCAGTCGCAGTAGTCTGCTTTTAACTCTGACGTCATGTCGACCTTTCTATGCTGGCCCTGAAGATGGTCACTGCATGTCATCGTAGCGGTCTTCTACGGCTCCAATTAACGTTTCCGGCATTCATAGCCAGTGTTTTACACTAAAAGTAGCATAGGCGTATCATTTCAATTTTGGTCCCGGGTTTTGATTCGAACTCGAAACACTGACATATAGAGGACCATCCATAATTATAGTACAGCGTTCGGCAAACCTTGGCCTGCAGGCCAAATTCGGTTTCCATCTGGACCACGAGACCCGCGCTCAGAATTATAAATTGTAAACAAAACAGCCGAAAATTGTCAATAATTGGTCATGTTCTATCATACAATGTGTTCGTTGGTTGAGCCGTCGAGCGATTCTGGCGATCAAGATATAATTTATTTTTATACCTTTTGTTGTGAGTTTTCTCCAGGGAATTGGCGGGCTCGCTCAGCTGGAAGATACCGAGTTTCGCGTTCAGTATTGTATTCGGACACTGATTTTCGAACGTTTGAATACGATGAATATGCTGCTTCGGGGAAGACAAAACTGATTAGCAACGTGTACGAAGCAGTGTAAGATTCAACGACGATAACTTTCTACATTTCAAGTTCACTAGATAATTTGCGAAGACGATGCGGCTATCAAAAGCGCCAACGCGGCGTGTGTCCGTGTGCTGAACAACATACAGACAGTCTCCAGGGAGTGGTCGATTTGCCGACTTCGCATTTTCTTTGCAAGTTCGTTTACCGCTCAGCATGACGTTGTCAAAGTTGGTGCAATCATTTTGAAGATAACAAAGCTGCTTCAAAGAGAATCTGTTAGACTGCTAAGTTATAATATTTTGAAAATAGAATGGCAACCTTGTGCTTTCATAAACAATAAAAGTATCAATTTTCAGCATTGCATGAGCCAGCGCAAAAATGGTTGGTAGTCAACTTTTCAGCAGCAATTGATGGAACGATATCCGAATTCCCAACGACGAATCACACCAAGAACACCTAAGATATCGTCTCTTTCTGTCTCTGTCTCTCTGTCTCTCTGTCTCTCTGTCTCTATGTCTCTCTGTCTCTCTGTCTCTCTGTCTCTGTCTGTCTGTCTCTCTCTCTCTCTCTCTGCTCTCTCTCACTCTCTTTCTTTCTTTCTTTCTCTCTTTCTCTCTTTCTCCCTCTCTGCTCTCTTCTTTGTAGAAGAATAGGCAGCGTCACCATTTTGTTAACATTTTGTTTTCATATGGAGTTTAAATAGTGTTATTTATTTGTTATTTAGGCGTGTTTTAGGGTAGCACGAAACACACGTATCAAGCATCTACGAAAAATTATGTATTTTATGTCTTACCTATTTAAAAGCCTTGGTCCCCTGAGTGACAACTTGACAACACGAAACTTTGGTAGGCTCTATAGTAAAGCCCGCGGACCGGATGTTTTATTTGTTGCGATGCGGGATAAGTTTCAATTTGTGCGGGGCGGGGTGGGCTGTGGGCCAGGTCACAGGAGGATGTGTTAACCACCACACATGGATGTGTTAACCACCACACATGGATGTGTTAAGCACACACATGGATGTGTTAACCACTACACGAGGATGTGTTACTCACATCATGCGGGTGTGTTAACCAACACACATGTATGTGTTAACCACCATACATGGATGTGTTAACCTCTACACGCGATGTGTAACCCACTAAACACGGACGTGTTAACCATTACACATGACTGTAGATTTATTACCCAAACACTCGTAATGTGATTAATAGAACCTGCATTGTCATAACAGAAAATTATGTTTTCAAGGAGAAACGGGACCAATTCAGTTGTTGTTAGTGAGAAATAATGAACAATAATAATTTGCGCTGTCCCACGTTTTTATGTGTTGTTGGTCAGAATGTAGTAAAGAATGAATGTAATAACGAATGAATGTAGTACAGAATGAATGTAGTAAATAATGAATGTAGTAAAGAATGAATGTAGAAATTGGGAATTGGGACTGACAGGATATGTAATGTTTAGGAAAGATAGAATAGGAAGAAAGGGAGGTGGAGTTATTTTATATATTAAAGAATCTATCCAGGCTTATGAAATAAAATTAGAAAGAGAAGCTGATTGCGAAGAAGATGTTTAATGTAACATAGTTACAGGAAACTCAACGTTAACAGTTGGGTTAGTTTATTGAAGTCCAAATATAAGCATAGAAAAGAATGAAAAAATACAAAAGGCTATAAGGGTAGTAAGCAAACGGGACTGTATTATTATGGGGGATTTTAACCACGGGCATATACAATGGAAATCTCTACAAGGTATGGGTAGTGAGGACCACAAGTTTTTAGTTTTAGTATAAAATAGTTTCCTTTCTCAACATGTGCTAGAACCATCCAAGGGAGAGAATGTGTTAGACATAGTTTTGTCCTCACATAATGAATTAGTTGACAATATCAAGATATGTGAGCCACTGGGGAGTAGTGATCACAACCAGATACATTTTACCATCAAAGTAAAATCAGAAAGGAATAGTAAAAAGCAGTATAGGAGAAATTTCCACAAAGGAAGGTATAAGGACATGAGGAAATATTTAGCAAAGACTGGAATACCACACTGCAAAATAAGACAGCAACAGAATGTTGGAATATATTAAAGAGTGAAATTAAGTGCATAGCCGATAAATTTGTACCCTTCAAAAAACAAGGGAAACGGTCCAAAAAGAAACACTTATCGAAAGAAGCCATTAAAAAAATTAGTATAAACAAATGAAGAGGAAGTCATATAGAGGTACTGGAAATGATGAAGACTACAACAGTTATAAAGAAGCACTTAACCAAGCTACAGCTAAAATTATAAATTCAAAGAGAAGCTATGAACAACAATTAGCTAGTAATATAAAACATGACAGCAAGAGTTTTTATGCGTATGTTCGAAGCAAACAGAAAGTTCAATATAAGGTCGGTCCTCTAGAAGATAGTGCTGGAAATATAATATCAGAGGGATTCTTAAAGGCAGAAGACCTGAATGAGTACTTTAGTTCAGTGTTTACCAGGGAAGATATTAGTTCACTGCCAGTACCAGAGGCTAGGTTCAAAGGGGCAGATTCAGACTATTTAGGACAATTAATTGTAACCCCGGAAATGGTAGCTAAGAAAATAAGGCTATGAAGGATAATAAATCACCTGGAGTGGATGGGATTCCGCCCAAACTACTATTGGAAATTGTAGAACAAATTAGCGTACCGCTTGCATCAGTTTTCAATTTGTAATTAGAAGAGGGAGTGGTTCCTTTAGAATGGAAAGAGGCAAACATTATACCGTTATTTAAAAAAGGTTCGAGAAACAAGTTAGAGAACTGTAGACCAGTGAGTTTAACATCAGTGATTTGCAAAGTATTAGAAAGACTAATTAAAGATCACATGGTGGATTTCCTTTTAAACATAACTTGATAAACCCATCTCAACATGGGTTTTTTAAAGCTTTTGGAAGGCATCACTAAGTTGGTAGATGAGGGATCACCAGTAGATATCGTCTACTTAGATTTTCAAAAAGCTTTCGACAAAGTACCACATCAAAGATTACTGCTTAAACTAAAGGCCCATGGCATAGGGAATGGTATAATAAACTGGATAGAAAAATGGCTGATTGACAGAAGACAACGTGTAGTAGTTGATGGGGAGGCTTCAAACTGGAAATCGGTATTGAGTGGGGTACCACAGGGATCAGTACTAGGACCTAAGTTATTCTTAATATATATCAACGATTTGGATGATTAAATAACAAGCAAGGTGTTGAAATTTTCGGATGATACAAAAGTGTTTAGAAGGATTAAAAGTGATGGAGATAGACAACATTTACAAGATGATCTTGACAAGTTGATCAAATGGTCTGAAAAGTGGCAAATGCTGTTAAATTTTGAGAAATGTAAATGCCTGCACGCAGGACATGGGAACGGCGAGGTAGAATATACAATGGGGGGTACTGTACTAACTACTACTGTAAAAGAAAAGGACATAGGGTTAACCATTAGTGTTGATATAACGGTTTCACAGCAGTGCGGAATTGCAGCTTCAAAGGGAAATCAAATCATTGGATTAATTAGGCGAAACATAATGTATAAAGAAAAAGAGCTAATAATACCGCTGTACAAAACAATAGTTAGGCCTCATTTAGAAAATTGTATTCAAGAGTGGAGGCCATATCGCAGGAAGGACATATATATGCTAGAAAGAGTACAGAGGAGAGCAACTAAAATGATACCAAAACTGAGGGATCTTAGTTACGAAATACGCCTAAAAATGCGGCTTAACAACACTAGAGACCAGGCGATTGAGAGGAGATCAGATATAAGTGTTTAAAATAATGAATGGTTATGAAAATATTGATAGAAATATTTTTTTCTCAGTTAAGAAAGATAGAAGGACTACGGGATATGAAGTTAAATTAGCAAAGGAGCAGTGTCGATTAGATATAAGAAAGTTCTCATTTTCACAAAGGACTGTAATTGAATGGAACAGATTATCTGAAGATTGTGTGGGTGCTAGTAGCGTGAATATGTTTAAAAATAAAATCGACACATACCTCAGAAGGGCGGGATACACATAATAAAAGGGTCGGACTCTCGATAAGCCAAAGGGCTTCCTTGTCCACCTGCCACCTAGAGTTAATTCTCTGGGTGGCAATCTTGTTAAATCTTGTTAAATCCCCTCTGTGGTAAAGTTTTATTATAAATCACGGTCTGTATTTAGGAGTTACACATGGAGCAGCTAGCAACATGGGTGTTACGTGCAGCACACTCGTTTCCGTGTGCTTTTGTGACACCTGCTCGTGTCAGCTCTGTAAACACCCATGCGGTAGATAATGCAGGAAGGTCGCGACGCATACTGACTCATGAAAGTAGAACAAATGAATGGTGTTTAATGGAAATTAATAATTGTTCTCCGAAAAGCTGATGGCTACTTTGACATACAAAACCAGCGTTGTTTTTTCGCTGATAACGCTCGTATCGAAGAAAGCTGATCTCGCGCTCCGACCACGCTGAGACATAATGCAAAACGGGGTCATCCCCGCCTAATCATACGTGAGGGTATGGAAGATTATGCCATCTGTTACGTATCTTTACCAATGAAAGGATTTTTGTAATAATGACAATGATGTATTTTTTATAAATGCATCCATATACACACAAACACACAGACGCACACGAGCGCGCGCACACACACACACACACATACACACACACACACACACACACACACACAAACACACACACACATAAGCCCACACATGCACATACGCACCCGTACGCTGCAAGTACATGCCTGCTTGGGCGCGCGAGTGTGCGTGTGTGCGTAGCGTGCGTGCGGGCGAGTGTGTTGACGCAGATAAGACAAAGCACACCGGATGCATACCCGTTGTAAGCTGTAACCTAATTAGGAGTACAGACAGCGACAGTGCGTCAGTTGTGCTTAGCAAGAGGCCCCCACAAGCCTCCCTCTCTGGAGCCTCTGCTGTCGTCAAACTCTGTGATGTGACAATTTGGCAAATAAGAGAACTTTGAGTTCACGCGGACAGTTCGGCTCGGCAGATCGCCAGTTTACTCGATGCACCAGTAGAAGCGAGAGGAAACACAACACGAACAAGCCATGCATTTGTGGTCTGTCGTCGCATTGCTCGGAGTCGCTGATGTGTCGGGGCTATACGGGGGCCCGATATGCACCTGGCAACAGTGGCAAGGATGGTCCACCTGCAGTCGGTGAGTACCCAGGGAGAAGGATGGACCACCTGCAGTACGTGAGTACCCGGGGAGAAGGATGGTCCACCTGCAGTAGGTGAGTACCCAGGGAGAAGGATGGTCCACCTGCAGTAGGTGAGTAGCCGGGGAGAAGGATGGTCCACCTGCACTCGGTGTGTACCCAGGGTTAGGATGGTCCATCTGCACTCGGTGAGTACCCAGGGAGAAGGATGATCCACCTGCACTCGGTGAGTACCCAGGGAGACGGATGGTTCACATGCACTCGGTGAGTACCCAGGGAGAAGGATGGTCCACCTGCACTCGATGAGTACCCAGGGAGAATGATGGTCCACATGCACTCGGTAAGTACCCTGGGACAAGGATGGTCCACCTTCAGTAGATGAGTACCCAGGGACAAGGATGGTCCACTTGCTCTAGGTGAGTACCCGGGGAGAAGGATGGTCCACCTACACTCGGTGAGTACCCAGTGAGAAGGATGATCCACCTGCACTCGGTGAGTACCCAGGGAGAAGGATGATCCACCTGCAGTAGGTGGGTATCCAGGGAGACGGATGGTCCACCTGCAGTAGGTGAGTACCCAGGGAGAAGGAAGGTCCACCTGCACTCGGTTGAGTAACCAGGGAGAAGGATGATCCACCTGTAGTAGGTGAGTACCAGGGAGAAAGATGGTCCACCTGCAGTAGATGAGTACCCAGGGAGAAGGATTGTCAACCTGCACTCGGTGAGTACCCAGGGAGAAGGATCGTACACCTGCACTCGGTGAGTACCCAGGGAGAAGAATGGTCCATTTACACTCGGTGAGTATCCAGGGGGAAAGGATGGTCCACCTGCACGCGGTGAATGTCCAGGGAGAAAGATGGACTTTTAGCCGACGAATAGTCTGAAAATAATAGAAACACTATTTTTTAAATGGTGATGATTATGTTAATGAGGCGGTGTTGATAATAATGCCTATTAAAACGAGCATCCACACAAATCTTCCTCTTTCACCTAGTACAAATAGGGCCTACACTTAAGTTATAACACGGTGATGTTGTCGTTGTCGTCATCATAATAATCATCATTATAGTGATCGACATCATCATCACTATCACCACCATCATGCCAAACAGTCTTGATAGCTACGTAAGATATGCCTATGATTTTCAGGAACAACATATTGAAGTAGTCGTAGCAACATTTGGATTAACTTTGTCTTTTGAAAGAAAATAATAGTATATATAATTTGAAAGACAATTGTATTAAACTTTCAACGTTGACACTACAGTAGATTCTCGCGTTAAGGAATATGCCAGAACTTGGTTAAACTGCTCCATATATCTGGTGTCCCTTATCTCCAGTATACAACACAGTTCAGAACTGGGACTTCCTTTTGAACGGATGTTCCTTACACAGAAAGTCCCTTCAATAATTGGCCATTACGTTATTCCGGAAATGTGATTAAAGTGTGTCTCATGATGATATTAAACAATGATTGTGTCCGAAGCTAAATTTGGTATTATACCAGATATTAACAATTAATTTTATTGAAATGTGCAGACCCGACGGAGGGCCTGAACAGGACTAGTAGCGTTAGAGTACCGTAGGTGTATGTCGCGTAAATTCAACATTACCGCCACTGTAACTCTACAACACAGCATAGTTATGCTAGAAGAAGCACCCCTATGTAATTTTAATATTGCTTCTACGCACGCACGCACGCCTGCGCACGCACACACATACACTTCCATTGACAATTATTTCTCTGCACAAAAACAAAACAGAATGTTATAACAATGAACTGTATATAATGACCGATTAACAATTGATGTCACCCGTTTTAAAACCATCGTTGCCTTGGCCCCAGGACGTGTGGCGGCGGGATACGAGAACGAAAACGGGTCTTGCGTGTTTGGCCGTGGTGGAAAACCACCGACTTCCGACGGTGTGGCAAGAGCAAGTCAGCCAGCATGGAGTCGGAGTATTGCAGCAAGCGGTGCTTCCAAGGTTACTGGTCCAGGAACGGCCAGTGTCACTGTAAAGACGGCTACGACGGGATCTGCTGCCACAAAAGTACGTATATCCTAGATAGTTATTTGTGTTCCAGTCAACCTAGGCCAAGGAAATCGCTTAACCTAGAAAAAATTGTAACAGAAACAATTGATGTGGTGAAGAAACTCCAATTACATGCCGAACAACATATCAAAAGTTCGAACAAGTCTACGTGGGGGAAATAATGAATTTGTGTAAAACAAAAATAGCTTCTCAAACCAATATTTTCTCTCAATATGACCCCGTATTTAAGGGGGAACAGATCAAGTGAAATAAATATGAGATAAATATGTAATGTAGATGATTACACCGATGTCACTATAAACAATTTGGTAAAGTGGAAATCCAAAATGGCTGCCATTTCCAAGATGGCCGCTATTTGGTCTTCATTTATCCTCCGTTAATACAATAATAGATATAGGAGCCTACATTGAATAATCACATACCTTCATAACCACGACTGCCGGCTAAACAGTTTACTGTGATTATATTTTACAGCATATGCCCAGCATATGACAAAATGGCACCACACGAACTAGTTATTACATTGTGGGCCGTGTCAAATGAGGAATAATGACTATATAAAAAACGATCATGCAAGGTAAAGAACCCTTTAACCAAGCTAAATTGGATGGTTTGCCAATTTTGAGCTATGTTGCACATCTCTGTGGTTGCAGTAAAACAAAGCCAACCAGTACGACAAATTGGGAAACGGTGGACGCGGGGGAAATAAATAGAAAGGAAGTGAATGCGAGGCAAAGGATATACTCGTAGACTTGATTCATAAAATTATATACATAAGTCTTTTCTCTGAAACGTTTGACCAGTGTAATTGACTCGATGTCGAAACTGGTGCTAATAGCCGTTCACTATAAATCATGTTTAATATAATCTTTTGGCAGAAAACAATTCAAAATGAATAGTATGTCAATTTTTTAGTTATAAACACGTTATTGATTATATCGTTTCTTTACGTTTTTATATTTGGGCGTAGTGTCCAACCTATTTACGAAGCACTGGCGTAGACGTCAGCTACGTTCATGTATTCTGGACACTTCATGACAAACATAGATCTAGATGTAGTTCTCCCTTTTCGGTTAATCGGGTATTTCAGTAATTAGCTAATAGATACTCATAGGCGCCGGAACCGCGAGTGGTAGTGCTTGGAGGGCTGAGACCCCCAATATTGTTTGGTGGGGGCGCAATTGTTGGTGTAATTTAATGTTTTGGAGAGCCGTTGATGGGCTGAAGTTAGGATTAGGGCGCAAAATTTAGGGAAGGATGCTTTAGTTTTTGGTGCAATTTGAGTTTTTTGAGAGGGTGAATATGTTTTATTTTGGCGAGACTCAAGGGGGTGTCCATTGTGTTTTTTGTTGAGCCTTAAGGTATATTTTTGGCGAGCTTCAAGGGTGTGCAATTGGAGATTTTTTGGAGGACTTGAAGGTGGTTTTTTGCGAGCCTCAGGGGTGCAATTGGAGTTTTGTATAGAGCTTAATCACTGTTTAACATCAACGTGAAAATATTGAACAGTCCCAGCCCAGACTTCCGATGTCATGATCCGACGACAGCGCCGGAGTGTTGCTGAAGTTCCTGCTCAGCCCACCAATGCTGAAAATGCATCATATATGTAACCGAAAGCAACCCAACAACTTAGAGACATATGGCCTGCTGGGGATATGAGGCAATTGTATTGGAACGTTAGGACATAGTCAAACTCTTCCTTATATCCTATGTTCGTTACGGCCATGCGTACACAAACCATGGCAAACCAAAGCGGATATTTAAAAGTTATTCCTATTAAGTGGATGTTCCTTAAACAAGTGTCCAAAAAGCTGGAGTCAACTGTATATAGACCTGTGTGTAGGCCTACGTCGTGGTACATATGACATATGAGAGATATGCCGGTTGTCCGGGGAGTCACGTATTCTGGTGTTATTTGCAGAGACGCCATACTGGTCCGCCTGGGGCGCTTGGTCTCCATGCAGTCTCACGTGCTCCGAGCGTGGCAACGAAGGCAAACGAGTGCGCTACCGGAAGTGTTTAGGACCGGCCGACAACAACGTCCTGCGCGGCTGCAGCGGCGTTGCCGCCCTGCTCGGGACGTGTAGACCGGATGTCCCGTGTCAGGGTGAGGGTCCACGCATGCGCTCTTGTGTCAGGGTGTTCATGCCGCCTGGATGTTTACGTGTCAGTTCCGCATGGGTATCCGGGTGTCACGTGCTGCCTGGGTGATATACGTAGAGCGTCCACAGCGTTACCGATAATATAACGATATATAGCTCCCAGGACATGTGAATAATTTGGGTGGAATTATGTCTTTAATAAAATGGAACTAGCGTGACGCTTGGAAGGCTTGTAGAGCATGTCAATGGAAACATTTCAGCTAGAGGACCATCGCAGATTTCCTCTATAACTACAGAAACAGCTTTTTTCTAAGATGGCGTTGTTTATTTTACAGTGAATATAATATATCTGTTCCAATGGTATTTTCGTGATGTCCAAATATCTCACATAAAAATAGATACACATGTCATGGTTGTCATACATTCAGCGTTCGAAATAGCACTTGTCCGTTTGTCCGGGACAAGTGATTTTTGGCCCGGACAAGTAAAATGACTCTACATGGTTATCCGGTGGACAAGTGAACATTTACATTAAACAGTGACATGTCCTTTTTATTTGAGGAAATTCAAACGTAAACGAAGTTCGCTAGCAATCGCGCGCGTTCCAATGTTGTCAGTGTTCGACCGAATTTAGTGCCTGCGTTAACAGGGTCATCCGCTGAGCGCACCGACCTAGCTCTGTCATACGCGTAGGACAGACTCCGCATCAGCCATCGTTGATCGAGGCTGTATTTCACACAATCGTAAATCGTTCAGTTTGGCCGACTGACGCTCCCACTGACGGATCATATTTTTGGATGAACTTTGGAAACAGTAGACTTTGTATCGCTACCTGTTATTTGAATAATTATATAGTTTTAACCGTTATTACGCCTAACCCACGCGGACTCGGCAGTCTTCCAAGACCAAGTCAGAACGTTACTCGTTACTCGTTACTCGTTACTCGTTAGCCGATCCAGATCGGTAACAATTTTCAAAACTTGTAACTGGCTCTCCATTAAATATATGGTGCTGGTTGATAAACGGAATATTAATGAAATTTCAGAAGTGTTGTTGTATCTATGTAACATCTATTTTAACCATAAATTGCGTGTTTTCGAAACCGAATTATGCAAGACGCGCAGCCGGGGACGGGGCGCCAACCGCCGTTGACATGTCGGCTTCCGCCAACTACGGCGGTCTGCGCGCGGCAGCAACGTTACGACGTAACTAAATCTATACATTATTTTCCGCCTGGTAAATGTAATTCAGGCACCGTTAAAACTGTTTTATTATCATTGAAATGGTAATATAACATTTAAGAAAAAATATGCGTTTGTTTGCTGATGATCAATATTGAATATTACCTTCGTTTGTAAAATACAGAACTTTGTTAATATTGAAGTTCATAGAGATTATATTATAGTTTATTATGATTTTTGTGACAACATTTCCTGGCTTTGCATTGGTAGTATTCCTGGTTCAGTGGCGTCTTCAATGACAAACTGATGCCAACATTTTACAGCAGTGTTATATGTTATATATATATATATATATAATTATATATACCATATTAAAGATAAACAGTTTTTGCAACATTATAAAACAAATAGCACGAAAAACAATTGTCTCAATCCTATCATCGTAATAATTATTTGTTATTAATAAAAGCGTTCATATCAGCATCACTAAAATATTGGTATACATCATGTAACGTGTCTACTTTTAATATTCGTGATGAATAATAATGGACCGGAAAATAGTTGCAAATATAATTTTGCAATTTCAAAATTTGAAGATTAAATTAAATTGTGTCTTTGATCACAAGTCACTCATATGTACATGCAACGAAACAGCAAGAACATTGTGTTGTTGTCATAAAAATAAGATAGACTTTTGACGTTTTTTCCGAAGCTTTGATTCCCCTTCACAACCACTCGGAGTCTCGGACAAGTTAACATTTTGGCGGACAAGTAGATTTCAAAACTTACTTGTCCGGCGGACAAGTATATATTCTGGCTTATTTATATCGCTGTTACATGGTATCATAATATAATCAGAAATTATAATATAGTTAATAAATAAATTCAATGATAATTTTAGACAACCATATATGTCTTGCATGCTATTCCGTAATTGTAGCTGTTAGTTTATTAAGTTTTTGTACGCGTGGTAGTTTGTTATTATACAATATTATAAAAATATTATACATTTTCTCATTAAAAGGTTGTTAACAGATAACTGAATTGTCTCTCTTGCTCAGATCCCACAACGACGACACCAGAAGGAGATGTCACAACTTTGTTAGATCGGACTGAGACGGGAGGCTCCGAGGTTACACGACCTTCGTTCACATCCGGCTACACCACTGGACGCCAAGAGACACCTGGACAAGAGGCAACCAAAGAGCCAGGCTACAACACAGAACACATGGACACGACGGTCCAGATAGAGCAAAACACAATACCATTGCAAACTACGACAATTCCGTCGTCTGATCAGCTAAACGAAAATACAACACATTTACAAACGACGACGATTCCGCCGTCTGACCACATGGATACGACAATAGGTACTTACACAAACAGAACGTCTCAGTTGGAAAACCATACCACGACAGAATATACGATTGATACGACAGCAAACAGAACGCTTCTGTTGCATAACGATACATCAACATATTACTACAGAACTACAGAAACGGCAGTTAATGACGACACTACTATTGTCATGCAAAACATAACTGCTACCGCCGATGGAAATTATGATAACGTTATGAACGCCACAACAGAATCGGATCAAATTTTATTACATACAAATCTCCCTGTAAGAAATGCTTTGCCGAATGATTCTACTGACGCACTTCCAGAAGCATTAACTACAGGTACTGTTCCTGGTATCACTGCGGGAGCTAAGTATACAACGACAACGGGACCGGTTAATGGTACCACAATGACGTCACAGCAAGACAACAAAACAACACGAAGCGTATTACTGGACGTTCTGCGACGTACGTCCATGTCCGACGACACAGACAAGACAGCGACATCGCCAGAACCAACACTCCCTGACTGGCAAACGACAACGGAGACAACAGAAGCAAGTGTCCACGAAAGACGCACGACAGAACGTAGAGCGACATCAACGACAACGACGACTACGTCGCCAGTGCTCGATAGACGGGAACTGCGATTTGTGATCCGGCCGAGGAACCGCAGAGTCCAGCTGGGGCACTCGGTCATTTTCGAGTGCGTCACGGAACCGTCATCTTACATCACGTGGTATGTTCATTAAATTACTTTCATATTCACTAGATGGCGTGCCAGTTTCTTTTAAAATTGCACTTATATTCATCCTGAATTTTTTAAGATGGTTTAAGATTGAGTTCTTTATCATTGTACAATGTATGGTTAAGCTTAGCCGGATGTATTATATAGGCGTACATCGCCCAGTGTAGGACTACTCGAAGACGCCATTTGTAAAAATGGGTTATGTTCAAATTGTAGGTCTACATCGTCAACAGTTTAAAATATACTCAAAGAAAATGTGGTAAATATTTGATAACAATATTACTTTACAATTTCACAAACATGCCATTACCAGGACCCTTATAAATGCTCCATTTACACGTAAAATGTACATGTAGGCCTACTATTGTTGTCATCAAATTTGAAATTCCCTTCTAGATATGATATATATATATATATATATATATATATATATATATAAACGCACATGGAAACACTACAGTACGTTTGTCATCGATAGTTTTTAATGTGACATTTGCAGCTGCTCTGGAAAATGACACGTAGTGATTGCATAAATAAAAATGCTTCTTTTATTTATGCAATCACTACGTGTCATTTTCCAGAGCAGCTACAAATGTCACATTAAAAACTACCGATGACAAACATAGTGTAGTTTTTCCATGTGCTATTTATCGTGCGCCAAATCACGTGAACGTGTCGGGTTTATACGTCTGATTACAAGGATCGGATGAAGTGTACAATAGTTACGATGCGGCATCTAAACCAAGATCAGTTATTTAATCAACTCTCAGCGAATCCAATTAAGCACCATGGAACAACCAAACACCTGTGTACATTTACAGACCTTTCGTTTGCACAGACTCTAGTCTTCACCACATTGATGAGGTCAGTGAAATGTTTGTGCAAACTCTTCGATTTCCCCTCCCCCGCAATTCCTTGTTATTTGCCCCTCTACCACACCCCTTACGTTTTTACATGAAATTGATGACCCGAATTTTACGGTAAATCATAAAAATTCGGGTCATCAGTTTCATGTAAAAAGGTAAGGGGCGGGGTACAGGAGCAAACAACAAGGTCTGGCGGGGGAATGGAAGGGTTTGTACAAACATTTTATGTCTTCCAACCCGATTAACATATTCAATGCAAACCTCCCATGATACTTCAACGAAACCCATCGTGCTGACGTCCCCCACACCGAGCGTCTGTAGAAACTGGTCGTGTGTCGTACAGGTCGTTCGAGGACTGGCCTCTGGCGATCGGCAAGAAGGAAGGACGGGAGGTTCTCCCGGGTGGGGTCCTCATCATCCGCCGTATCAGGAGGCATCACATCGGCAAGTACACGTGCACTGCGAACGGACAACACGTCGTCAAACAGACGTCAGCGTGGATCTATATAGAAAATGAGTCTCTCTGTTTACCAAGTGAGTTTAAAGCATTAATATACACATTCAATATGCATTTTATATACAATGCAAGTGTTATTGTTTAATAATCGGACATGTGCGAGTACAACGGAACTATTTTGTTTACGTCATAACGCCATCGTTGCGTACAAAATGACGCGTGCAGAGACGATGAAATTATTGTTTACGTCATCGCGTACAAAATGGCGGACTATCATTTGATTTATTTTTGTTTAAATCAAATGACAATCGACTGCGAGAATAGAAAACATACTCCCGTGTGGCAAAACGCCACTATCGAGGACCTTCTCTAAAATGACTAACTTTTTCTGTGATACTGAACGTAGAACATTTCAATACATTATATTCAGCTAAGATAATGAACTAGTTAATTCATCCAATGTATTAGAAATATATCTAAAAGATTTTCTCGTGAGTCGATTAGTTAGTCACTATTTTGTGATCCAACGTGCATTTTTATATAGTAATTTATCTAACTACGAAAAAATATATACGAACAGAAAAACTATTTCTAAAATATCGTTAGAAAATGACCGTGGCAACATAAAAATATCCAGCCTTTGGTCAGTTGTTGATAAAGATTTTCTCGAAACACGAAGTTGCGACATGCCTCGTTGTGTAAACATGATAGAGCCATCTTGCGGCCACTTGTTGGTTCTGTCTCTAGTTAGCGTTTCTGCAGCTGGCATAATATTGTGTCATCCCCCGATAGCTTTAGACATATTAGTTGTGTTTAACAAATTTGTTTCGTACCAATTTCGATGCCAGACTCATCCAGTTACTTCAGGTTCAAACAAGAAAGCACCATTTAGTTACTTTGATTTTAATCAACATATCTGCATATCCATAACATTATAAAATCAAAGGTCAGTGGAACCTCATTATTAAGGTCACACTTAGGACTGGACAAAAGTGACCCGAATAGCAAGGTGACCATACTAGTGAGATTAATTCGTATACTTTACTGCTACGTAACATAACTCATTTGGGATTACCCTAGGGTGACCATATTTGCAAAATGGCTGTATTATTGCGGATATTCCGTTACAATGCATCTCTTGTTATAATGACCTGCTGGTACAGCTATTGCTGTCCATCCACGTGGCTGTTGTAGCGTTCACGATCACGCCGTCTGACGCCGTCGTTCGCGAGGGGATGCTCAAGGTGTTCGCATGTGCCACGTCGGAGGAAAGCCGGATCACCTGGCAGAAAAACGGTCGACGGATCCAGGAGTCGAATGATCCACGCATCCGGATCCTCGCCAATGGCTACCTGCGTATCAATCCTGTGAACGTGAATGACTCGGCCAAGTACACCTGCGTCGCCTATAACTTCCGCACCAAGTGTGTGAACAAACACACGGCCAAACTACGGGTCTACAACGATGTCAACGAAGGTACCGCTCGCAGTATCGTGCTTAGAGAATGCTGTTAAATTAAGATAGTTGTCCACGTTCTTATTATGTGCCGGTGGACTTGTTTGTAATTCTTCTTCATCGTGTCCTTTGGTCCATGCAGAATTGTGGACACATCACTTCAACTGTTCGGTCCTCTTGATAAGTATATATCATGATCTTCTGGCATTCTGTCACACTCAAGGCTGTCATATCGATATATCTCAGTTTCAGTCTGCATGTATGTATGTTCGTTTCTGTAATTCCTCACTCTCTCTCTCTCTCTCTCTCTCTCTCTCTCTCTCTCTCTCTCTCTCTCTCTCTCTCTCTCTCTCTCTCTCTCTCTCTCTCCATCTCAGTGCCGGTTTTAAGGTAGGGCAGAGTGGGAAGTTACGCTCACAAAATAGTTTGTATGTGGCCTCCACAAAACGTTTATTGGATCATGACCCCCATGGCCTTGGGTCGAACAAATTCAGGTGATAAAAAGCCTCTAAGTGGCAGTGTGACAACTGACAAACTACTGGGTGACTATTGCTCGAGGGTAACGAACACCTTACACGTAATTTAATATTGCGATTGACGTACACCTTTTCTCACCTTTCTCACCTTTCCCCGTCTTCTCCCTGTGCGGGGTGGCGGGTTTTGCAGAGTCTCTTCCACTTCTTCCCGTCCCATTCTTCCTTCACCTGCCATGCCTTTAAATCTTTCTTCACGGTGTCCTGCCATCTCGACTTGGGCCTCCCTCTCGCTCGTTTCCCCTCTATCTTCATCTCCATTGTGGCTCTTATGTCTTCCTCTTCTTTCCTTCTTTTCACATGGTCAAACCACTCCAGCCTTCTTCTCCTCATGATGACAACAGTGCTCTCCACATCGGCTTCTTTCAAGATGTCCTCATTCCTCCGGTGCTCCTGCAGGCATACACCCACTGCCCATCTAATACTTATCATCTCCGTTGTTGCCAGTCGTCTTTCATTTCTTGTCGATAGTGGCCATGTTTTACAGCCATAGAGAAGTGTCGGTCTAATTACCGTTTTGTAAAGCAGGAGCTTCATCTTTTGTGGCACCTTCTTATCACATATCACTTCAGATAGTTCCTTCCACCTAGCCCATCCCTTTGACACTCTGCTCTCAATTTCTTTACTGACATCTCCCTCCTTGTCTATGACAGAGCCAAGGTACTTAAATGTCTGTACAGTTGGGACGTTTACCATTTCCTGAGACCCATACTTCACCAGCTCTTCGTGCCCCGTTGGCGGAAGGTGTTCCATCTTCGTTCTCCTGATATTTAGCTCACATCTCTTCATTTTGTCTCTCCATTTGTCCAATCTCTTTTCTATCCTACCTCCGTCTGAATCATACAACACCAGGTCATCTGCGAACAACACTGCCCAGGCTATCTGCTTCTTGATCTCCTCTGTAATCACGTCGGGGTAATGATAAAAAGTAAGGGACTAAGGGCCGACCCCTGGTGTAGAAAAACTTCGATCTTGATTTCCGCTGTCTTTCCAGCATTTGTCATGATACTTGCCGTACACCCTTCATACATGTCCTTTATGATGTTACTGTAGTATTCTGGTATGCTCTTCTTTCCGAGGCTATGCCAGACCAGCTCTCTAGGAACTCTGTCATATGCCTTCTCCAGGTCCACACACACCATGTGTAGACCTCTTCTGAACTCCCTATGTTTCTCTTGGAGTGTCCTGAGGCAGAACAGCGGTTGCAGTATCGACTTTCCCGGTTCGAATCCATACTGTCCTTCATTTATCTCCACCATTCCTCTCAACCTCCTCTCTCTCACCCTCTCCCATAGCTTCAGAGTGTGGCTAAGAAGTTTGATCCCTCGGAAGTTGTTACAATTCAAAGGGTCTCCTTTTTGTTTATAGATTGGTGCAATCACGCTTTTTCTCCATTCATCTGGAGTGCCATCTCTCAAGGCTTGATTTAGCACTTCTACCATCCATTTCTCTCCTTCTTGTCCAAGCGTCTTCACTATCTCCATCGGTAATTTATCTGGTCCACACGTCTTTTTTTTTTCATCTTACCCATCTGCGTTTATTTCTTCAATTTGGCCCTGTACTGCCTGGGTCCCTGCCATTTCTTGACTTTCATTCTCGACATTTAAGAGTTCATGGAAGTAGTTCTTCCATCTCTCCCGTATCTCTTCGTCCTGGATGAGTAGTGCCCCATCTTTGTCTTTGAAAAGGCTTCCCTTCCTACGTCCGCTGATCTCCTCTTCCTGGTGTTTGCCAGCCAGTATATTCTTTGTTTTCCTTTTTTCCCTTCAGTTCCTCGTACAACTGCATGTACGCCTTATCCTTGGCTACTGCAACTGCCTGCCATGTTTTGTACCTCTTTCTTTTCTCTGCGACCGCCTCCTGCACCTTCTCATCCCACCACCACGACCCCTTCTCAATATATCTGCCTGGTGTTGATTGTCCAAGCTCCTATTTTGCAAGCTGCATTATCTTTGGATAAACCTCTGTCCATGTTGTGGTCCTTCTTCATTCTGCAAAACAGCCAGCTGTTTCTTAACCTTGTAAATTAGTGGATCTCTTACTTCCCCCTCCTTCAATTTCCACCATCTTATTCTTTTGGTTCGTTTCCTTGGTGTCGTCCACTTTCTTACTTTCTTGTCCATCACTAGTGTCCTGTGCTGCATTGCTATCGATATCCCGAGAATTACCTTGCAGTTTGTCACACCTCTCATGTTGTCTTTCCGTATCAAGATGTAATCAATCACTGTTTTAGTTCCTCCACTGCTGAATGTCAGCAAGTGCTCTCTCCTCTTCTGGAAGAAGGTATTTGCTATGGCCATGTCAAACGCCTCTGCCAGATGCAATACTCTCTCTCCCTCCTCATTTCTATCTCCCACAGAGAATCCTTAATGCCATCTTCCAAACCCCATCCTATCTTCTCCAATGTGGCCGTTTAGGTCTCCTGCTAGGACCAGGCCCTCCGTAGTTGGTAGTCCTATCAGCAGTGCCTTCAGTTGGTTCCAGAATGCCTCTTTAACCATATTTTCACATCCCACTTGTGGAGCATACGCTGTCACTACGTTCCACATTACCTCTGCCAGTACCAGCTTGATAGTCATCATTCTATCAGAAATTCTCCGGACTTCCAGTACCTTGATGGTTTCTAATACAAATCGCCTTGCCCTACCGGTACCACTGTAGAATATCTTGAAATCCTCCCCAAGTTCCTTTGCCTTATTTCCTCCCCATCTGGTCTCTTGTAGACATAACACGTCCAGTCTCAGGGATTTCATCAAATCCGCAACTTCTCGGCTCTTTACATTCAACGTTCCAATGTTCAACGTTGCTATTTTAATCGTCTGTCTACCCCTTCGTATATTGTTTGCAGGCACGGGGCGTTTGCGTTGCGCGTTGCTTACAGGGAACGCCCTAGCTGTAATCTCTCGTCTCTGCATGACATTTTTGTGGCAGGGATTTTTTCAGCCGGATGCCCTTCCTGACGCAAACCCTGGTCCTTTTTCCGGGTTTGGGGCCTGCAATTGGATGTGCTGGCTTGCACACAACCCCAGGGGGAGATACAGATTGACGTGCACCGATCTGGATAAATGATTTGGTATTGAGGTAAATTCTGAAATATGTTCAAAGACGAGGAAAGCGATAGCACAGGCAGATAACACTTCCTCTATAAGTTGATACTTGATAAGCGAGTTAATGATGCATTTCCTAATGTCGAAATTCCGCACTTTGTATCTGTCTAGTGTTTATGATTACCAACTGGATGTAGTGAGCGTTCGTTTTCAAAATTGAATTACATCAAGAACTCGCTTCCCACAACCATGACTGAGGAACCATCTCCTGTCTAACACTACACTGAATATAGATCATAACGTATTGGGTTTCTGTTCTGTGTCACTTCTGTGTCTGCAGACATATTTTCTGAAATAAAATTGCTATTTGATGCAGATTTGTGTCTTATATTAAAATGGTTGTATTGTGCCATGAAGTCCATGTTGTAGAAGGTAGGACGGTGTGATAACTATTGTGATACGACGATTGCTTAACCACTGCCCAGGAGCCTTGACAGTCCTAAATCCGGCGATGTCTACATCTTCACTTTGGTCTTTTTCTTCACCTTCTGTCATCCTCTTCTGTGTTCCGTGCTCTCTTGATCAAACTGTCCACGCGCATCCTATGGATATGAGTCCTGTTAATTATGTGCTTCACTAAATGTCCGGTGTTGGTGTGCACCCATGGCGCACATTCATTCAATAATATTATGCATAGTGCACACTACATCAGACGGCACATCCGTTCATTCTGTTCTGTGCACATTAAAACTTAAGGTCGGTGAATTTGGTTAACAGATTAAATCATCGGCGCCTATCATTAACCTTTAATGTAGTTTTTGGTGTATTCGCCATCCTTATTACTGCTTCACGTCAACGTGATTTACTGTGTATATAAAACATGTAATAAAGGCTATAACGATATATATAAAACTGCGCAAATCACCCTCAATGCGACACGTTCGTCACTTTTGCGTTCTTATATCCGGTAGTAATTGACCTATGAAATACGTTGCGACTTACCTACGTCACAATCAAAACTCGTTCTGCGCGAGGTGTCCGTCAAGCTTTGCCATGCCAACAATGTTTTCATAAGTAATGTAACGCATTGTATTACTAGTGCGGCAGGACATCTGCAGAGCAACCTATTCTCGCATGAGATACTTTGTATTATGTTTTTGTCATAAATAAAACCTTTTGAGGCCAGAATGTTAACAAAATATATGATGGAATATCCGAACTGTCCACTTGTTAGGCATTCATTTTTGGATGGCTTGACGGACTTTTGCTAGGCAACTGGTCACGTGATGGATAGAACATTCGTTCTCGATACCTGACGGAGTAACATAAATAATCGACCGCGGCCCATGACCTTACCCAATTAGTTGCGCTACTCCTCCAACGTCTCGAATGATCCGCGGTCGATCCACTTCACAAAGGTACCATGTGATATAACAATTATGTTAATTTAGCTGATTGTGAACTAACTACGACGTGGTTGCAGTGTGCGGTCAGGCCGTGCTTCACCAGCCGGGCGAGAGTCTGCCGAAGCGCATCGGGTTCATCGTCGGCGGTCAGGACGCGAAGCTGGGCGCTGCGCCGTGGCAGGTAATGCTGTACGAGTCGTACGTCAAGAGCTTCTGCAGCGGCGTCCTTGTCAGCAACCGCTGGGTAATCACGGCTGCGCACTGCATCAACGGCTTCCGGCATCGGTATGGGCGCAGTCTGACGAGAGTGAACCTCGTTCTGAAACTCGGAAAACATGAGCGACTGCAGCCCAGCAAGTAGGGTCAGATAGTAAATTTTCTTCCGGGTTCGGGGGAGACGAATAAAGTGCCAGTGATTGTGAGATGAGAATAATTATAAACGGGGACATGGACGTATGTGAGGATGACAACAGTTACGTTTAAACTTGTGTTGGCTTGCTGGACCATGTGGGCATATTGGTGAGGGAAGGATCCAATGCGTATGTAGGTATACAACGAGTATCTGCCATGTTAATTTTCGTGAGAAAACGAAATTAGGATTCCACACCAATTTTACTGTAGGTCTGTGACTTGACAACAAAACTTGTGCCATTGTGATAACATCCGAATCATATTTTTTCGTACAGCACTAATGCTACGTTCCAGTCACCTCGTGTATATCGTAAATACGGCTTGGTGAACCCGAACGTTCAGGAGCGACCCGGCTTCACCACTAGAAAATTTATGCAACTGGACCAAATACGCGTAACAAAGTCGTGTTTACCATATAAACGAGCCCATTGGAATGCCGTATAAGAACATTAATATGGACACCTTTGGAGAAAATAAATACTGGTATGTGCACAGGTACGAGAAACAAGTGAAGATGGTGCGAGTGATGATCCACAGCGACTTCGACGCCGTGCGGTTCAACAACGACATCGCTCTCATTGAGCTGGAGGATGAGGTGGAGTTCAACGATTACATCCGACCCATCTGTCTCACGCGCTCCCAGACTGTCATCTGGAACATCACTGCGCCGGGGACTGTCGGTAGCGTTACGGGCTGGGGCATACTTAGTGAGCGCGGAGGGCTACCCAAAACGCTTAAAGAGGTGCGTCTGCCGGTGGTACGACAGGCGGCATGCGTCTTGTCCTCCCGGTACAGCATCTCCGACAGCATGTTCTGCGCAGGGTACGACGGAGACATCGTTGACGACGCGTGTTTTGGTGACAGCGGCGGGCCGTTCTCCGTCGAGTACCTCAGGCGCTGGTATCTCGTCGGACTCGTTAGTTGGGGCAAAGGTTGCGGGCGCTCCGGACAGTTTGGCTTCTACACCAATGTGACCAAGTATATGGACTGGTTGGCGGAAAGAATGGGAACAGCAACAATGACTAGTTTGTAGGCAACGTATATTCAGAGAGACACAGAGAGAGAGAGAGAGAGAGAGAGAGAGAGAGAGAGAGAGAGAGAGAGAGAGAGAGAGAGAGAGAGAGAGAGAGAGAGAGAGAGAGAGAGAGAGCTAGTATGAGAACGAGTGCGCGTGCTTGGTAAACGTGTACAAAACTATTGCTACAGGGAATGATTCTTGTATTTCTAATGTATTAGTTTACAAGTAGTTATGTTTGACAATAACCTACGGAGACACTTTATACAAAAAGGGGACATAACTAAATTACATATATTAATTCAAAAAAGCTAACAAAGCAGTTGTTCTAATGAAACAACGTTTACTTTTCCTCTTTAAAATAATTATATTCATAAATTAAATTACATAGGTTTTCCTAGATTTTGAAATGCGATCTGCATTGTACGTATTATATTCTATGTATCACATCCCTGGTGCAGCCACATTTTGAAGAATGGATTGTTCTCCACTTATTTTTTTAAATATACATTCTTATTATTTACAAGTTATAATTTAAAGGTTCTCTAGGCAACAAGTTATCAAATGTTATTAATACACACTATTACCTTGTATATTTCTATATCGTACATACGTGTAATGTCAACTCATACATACAAATACACGCAAATGAAAAATGTTGCGATAATTGCACCACGCCTGTAATCTATTAACGTATTTTGTGGACGCTTAATGTCTATATTGATCAATAATGTTTGTTTAATTAATTGCGCCATACCGTTACTCGGTGAATTATTATGCTGTAATTGTTTGCTTGCTTGGGTCATATATTTGTTGTTGTTAAAGTTTATTTGTTTATTTTTCTGTTTCGTTCGATGAGTTGGAGCCTATATTTTACTGGAACGTTAAGTTTACAATTCCGTTATTTGTTGTTGAAGACAACGGCTGGTGAACGTAAAGCTGATCCAGTCATCAATAAAAGGGAGCTGTTACAAACGTGTTATTGTTGTGATGT
The DNA here is from genome assembly GCA_020002185.1 of Paraescarpia echinospica. NCBI lineage: Eukaryota > Metazoa > Annelida > Polychaeta > Sabellida > Siboglinidae > Paraescarpia > Paraescarpia echinospica. The sequence continues at coordinate 22,043,994 of CM034532.1, forward strand.
CACAAATGTGTTACTCGTCGTATAATTTTGCTACTTGTAAGTTGATGTGCCCCTTGCTTAAAAAGAGGCAGTATGTTCTTAGATTTTCATTTATTAATTAATGTTAAGTTCTTAAAACTATACTAATTATGTTGAAGGTATAACTTACTGCTCCCTTTGACACGATCGTATGTTGTCCCGACGTCACAAAGACGTCCCGATGAAGAAACACGTGCAGATAACTAACTACGCTGAACTGCGAAGTACGCTAAACAACTCCCGTACTGTACCACTTAGTCACTATCTTAAATGTTTATAAACGTCACGAGTGTGTACACTCGGACGCCTTTGTTAAACACGATAATACATTAATCCATCAGTTTGCACTGAACGAGTCGCTGTTGAATGCATTATTTACATCTAGGTCAACACTGCCACACGATACAACTTTCTGCGGTCACAGTCGACGCAATGAATCAATATACACTAATCACACACAGTGTGATATTTGAAGCTATATATTATACGGCGTACACACGCTGGGTTGTTGGCGCACTGCCTTGACGTGTGACGTGTACTCCGCCATGTCGTAATTCCTCTGTCAAGTGACCGCCATGTCGCGGTTCCTTCGTTCACTGTCAGCTATGTTGTGTCTCCTCCGCCTGACATTGCTCCTTCTTCTCGTCGCCTCACACGGCCAGACGACTCGTACCCGGATAGCGGAGCTCATTACCCTTCCGTCAGGTGAGTCCGTAAACTGGACCTGACTGGCTGAACTGGACAGTAGACTAACGATACACTAACCGGACATATATATAGGACCAGTCCAGTGTCAACAAATGGTATATATGTGCTTGCTACACTGTTCTGCGTAATCAGATATGATTGAATTATTATACAAAACTCGCTCACATATTTAAATTTTACTACGTTGCTGAGACTTATTGATGCAGTTATATATATTAAACGTTTGGTGGGTATCTCATAACGATCATACATGTTATTGTCTGCATGTGAAAGAGCGCTGGTAATTTGATGCATTCAGACATAAATGCTTCGACAGTGTCTGAATTCCAACAAAGCGCCTAAGAACCGTTTATTCGATACTGAAGACGGCGATCGGAACGCCGTCTTCAGTATCGAATCTCAAGTCGCCATTTTGATAATCTATATTATGTAAATATTTAGCAGGGATATTCACTATTTTAAAATTGTGTATTCAAACGATTTACAATTTATATCCGAAATAAACGATTAATCCAGTTTTTTTCGTCTATGGAATTTACGTTCCTATCGTCAGTATTGTACTTGCAAAACGTATGTTACCATTGCATCTGAATGTATTAGAGACATAACGTTACGTACACGCATTAGTCTTTAACTTTTTTATTTCTAATGCTTCGACTGGTGTATCTGATGACTAGTAATTGGGTACATAAATCATAACCGTACTCATCGTAATACTTATAATCATAATATAAATAATCATGATCTTATGTAATACACCGCTGAAGTTCTTTAACTCGCAGTTCGAGGGGCAGAGGAACTCTTCTTTGGACATTAGCAAAGCCGGTATAATGTTAGCAAATAAAACACATTAAACACAAACAAGAGGCTAATGACACTTTTGAGACATGCGACGTTTGAAGAAGAAGAAGAATTTGTTTTAATTGACCCAGACATTTCAAATAATACGTACAATACATCCATGTCAAAAAATAAAAATAATACAAATACATAACCTTATGGTAAACATGGTATAACGTATGCTAAATAACAACAAGTAGGGTCAGGAGACTCCTCTAAGACTGGTAGTCGCTATCGAGGAGCCACCTTTTGTATTAAAACTTTAACTTAATCAATACATCACCTAATCAAATTCTTCCAGAAAAAAAAGAAGACAAAAAACATAATATGTATGCATGTGTGTAGTGTGAGCAAGATTACATGATTATTGTGTTTGTTGTTTAAGCACTGTTTTATACTCTATCAAGTTGACAGGTCGTTGTTGGTTCTTAATTTTGCATACATATATAGCAATTTTGCCTAGTGCATGTTACTTGATAGTTTTGTAAAAAATAAAGCTTAACATACTTGGCAAATCCTGGTGAACTATGTGCACTAAGCTTTTCTTTGATTATATCACGAATGTTATTTAGTAAAAGTGGCAAATTATGCCTAAAACATTTCTTGGCAAATTCATGTTTAATTTTATAAATGTATATTTTATTCCTGACTCTTGTATCATGATTATGTACATCATACTTAAACATTATCCTCCAGTTTTGTAAATAAACTTGTAAGTCATTGTGTAAATATTTATAGTAAAATTGTAATTGTTGTAATTTAAGGATGTCATCTACTTTTAGCAAGTTGAGTTTTTTTGTGAAGTGGTTCTGTGTGGGAAGTATAATTACTTAAGGTAATAATTCTCAGGGCATTTTTTGAAGTTTTATTATTCTATTTGATTGAAAGCCCCACGCCATGATGCAATAATTAATGTGTGGCACTATTAAAGAATTATACGATATTATTTTAATATGAAGAGTTAACACATGTTTCAATTTAGTTAAAATGCCAATTTTCTTAGAACAAGCATTTTATATTTTTTCAGTGTGCTTTTTCCAGTTTAAATTTGTATCTATAATTAAACCCAAAAAACTAAATTCTTTGACTAGTTCAATATTTACATTGTCTATCTTCAGAGTAAGTGTCTGTATATTTTTCTTTGTCTTTTGAAATGTCATATATTTAGATTTTGCTATGTTTAGCCATAATTTATTAATTTTGAGCCATTATTTTGTTTAATCTTCATTTATTAACGTTTCTAAATTTTCGTCATGTACGTTATTGCTGAAAATGTTTAATGTACTTCACAGAGTTGTACCATCAGCATAAATTATGAAATTAAACATTCTACTGGCTTGTGCAAAATCAATTATATATATATAATGAATAACAGATGTCCTAAGATTGAGCCTTGTGGTACACCTGTTGTTATTGATAACATATTTGATTTTATATTGTCAAATTCCGTACATTGTTTACGATTTGTTAGGTAACTGCTGAATAAGTTCAGATTTTTTCCACGTATACCATAATATTTCAATTTGTCAATTAAAATTAAATGGTCAATGGTATCAAAGGCTTTGGAAAGATCTAAGTAAATATTAATGGGTATTTCACCCTTATCCAGTTTGGTTATTATTCTATATATTAATTCTAGTGCCGCGTATTCAGTTGAATGTTTAGGTCGGAATGAGCTATTGCGTTTTGACAACATTTCAAATTGCACAGTCAACTGCACCTACAATTGGGATATAACTACTAACAAAGCATGTGTTCGTCGCCCCTGATAATATACAGGTTGGTTCTCGATGTTGACAGGGACGCCGTGTAGAGACGACACGGCCACGGAGAGAAGTCAAGGCGACGTGTGGTCAACGTCCAACGTCTCTGATATGAACATATGTCACGAGGGCGTCTCCCTTAATTATGTGATCAAATACGGGTAAGTAGGAACTATTAATTGTAGTGGTGTCATAGTTCTTGCTAATCTGTGTAGCGTAGCTCAGAAAGTTATAACTTTAGACAACGTGGATATATAGTATATGGAATATAAAATCACGAATATTCCTGCTAAATATTTACATAATATAGATTACCAAAATGATGACTTGAGATTCGATACTGAAGACGGCGTTCCGAACGACGTCTTCAGTATCGAACAAACGGTTCTTAGGCGCTGTGTTGGAATTCAGACACGGTCAAAGCATTTATGTCCGAATGCATCACATTACCAGCGCTCTTTCACATGCAGACAATAACACGTATGATCGTTATGAGATACCCACAAAACGTTTAATATATAGAACGGTATCGATAAGTCTCAGCAACGTAGTAAAATGTAAATATGTGAGCGAGTTTTGTATAATAATCCAATCATATCTGGTTACGCAGAACACTGTGGCAAGCAGATATACCATTAACATCATTTGTTGACACTGGACTAGTCCTATATATATGTCCGGCTAGTGTATCATTAGTCTACTGTCCAGTTCAGCCAGTCGGGTCCAGTTTACGGACTCACCTGACGGAAGGGTATTGAGCTCCGCTATCCTGGTACGTGTCGTCTGGCCGTGTGAGGCGACCAGAAGAAGGAGCAGTGTCAGGCGGAAGAGACACACCATGGCGGACCGTGGACGAAGGAACCGCGAAATGGCGGTTACTTGACAGAGGAATTACGACACGGCGGACTAAACGTCACACGTCAAGGCAATGCGCCAACAACCCAGCGTGTGTACGCCGTATCTATGGCTTCAGATAGCACACCGTGTGTGATTAGTGCATATTGATTCATCGCGTCGACTGTGACCGCAGAAAGTTGTATTGTGTGGCGGTGTTGACCTAGATGTAAATAATGCATTCAACAGCGACTCGTTACGGCCGAACTGACGGGGTTAGGACACTGTTAGACTTCCTATGTTTGAGGCATAAGATAAAATATAAGGTAACATCCCCCCCGTCATGGTTATCTTGGAAATAGTTTTACCACTGTGCTCTATACCAATTCATCCCCACTCCGTCAACCAGCACCAGCACCCCGAGCCTGGACACGACTCAGCCGTCTACGGTCAAGTGTGGGACGATTCGGCGCCCCAGCATCTGCCTAATAGACATGCGGGAACTCGCTGAGCTCAACCCAAGAATGTGCAAGTGGCTCCACCAGTCCAATTCGGACAGATTTTCGTTAATATAATGTAAAAAATAATAGACGGAAAATAACTGTTTTTCTTCTTCGTACATTTTAGTTCAATGAACATCAAATGACAGAGATTTAGATCTCCGCGACGGAGATTGATAAGCTGTGTCAAAATTACAGAAATGTCTTGCGAATGACGGAGACATGTACGAGCATTTACATCAAACACAAAAGAACCTTCGAAAATAGTTGAATAGACAAGTAGTATAGTAGGTGGTTTAGCGTAGAATAATCCGTTCCCTGGAGCAAATCCCTATCTTTTAACATGGGATTTGCACCAGGGCGCGCCTGGGTTAAAGGATAGGGAGTGCAAAAGTAGTTTGGAAATTTTGCTCATGTTAAAGGATAGGAGCTATTATCGTAAAGGTATTCGACGACTTTTTTTAAATGAAATATACCGAACAGCATTTGAATATGTCACACACAAAATTGCTTGGCCCGTAGGCCGAGCCCTTATTTGGTTGACGATGACATGTCTAAAATGTGGTGTTATAATAAGGCGTAATTTATAATAAAAGGATTACAAATTCAGCGGAGGTCGTTTTATCTGAAGTAATGTATACGAAATGTAGACTACATATAGGACTATGTTATATCAGAACCTATAGCCTCGTTTTTTCGAACAGAGCGACCATCTTGGAATTAGACCTTTGGTGTCATTTCCTTACGGTAGTACCTACATTCGTGTCTCCTATAAAACCCATACTCGAGACGTGTCTGGACATGTTTGTTTGTTGCGAGCGTGAGCGTGCGCACCCTGTATGACGTCATCAAACTGCTACGCGCAATAATTTTGTACGCGAGGTGAGTTGGCTAAAAAGGTAATGCTTTGGTTAGCCATAGTTTTGAACTTGTCCACTTGAATCTAATTCCACCATGTGACGTCATGATGCAGTGACATAATTAAACTATAAACGGCTACGCGCAGTAATTTTATACGCGAGGTGAGTTGGTTATACAGGTAGTGATTTGGTTAGACCTTGTTTTGAACTTGCGCGTATGTAATGTAATCCCATCATGTGACGTCATGATGCAGTGACATCATTAAACTATAAACTGCTGCGCGCAGTAATTCTATATGCGAGGTGAATTGGTCAAACAGGTAGTGCTGTGCGCATCATATGTCAAACATATTGGCTAGTGTTATTAGGTAGTGGTTAAATTCGTGTCTTTTAAAAAACCCGTACTCGAGACGTGTGTAGACTTGTTTGTTTGTTGCGAGCGTGAGCGCACACTCCCTGTATTACGTCATAGCTATCATTGTGATTTGGTTAGTCAACATTTGTAAGAACTATATTGAACTCATGGTGTAAACTGGTATAAACTGGTATTGAACCCTCTGTGTGTTGGAAGAACAGCCGGGTATCGACATATAACATTTATACTTACCAGCCGTATCTCACTTGACCGTCGCTTGAAAACTGATTGCAAACTGGTTCTAAACTGTTTTGAAGTGGTATTCCCTGTTCAAGTCTCATCTGTGTTTCATCTGCATCTAGAGATCAACAGTATTGTTTCAACCTTTTATCATGCTATCATTCTTAATCCACACGTATGTACGATGTAAAGAAGTAAACACAAGCGATGAGCAATGCACGAGACACGATGTCAACTTGGTGGCTTTGACACCAAACTTACCGAATAAAGATTTGGTTGCAAATCTTAGCCCAACAGGTTGCACGAATTGAACTTAGACCAACTATTGGGACAAACAAAACACTAAACTTAGCCCAACAGGTTGCACGAATCAAACTGTAGACACGAGTTGCACAAGCGAAATACTAAACTTAGCCCAACAGGTTGCACGAATTGAACTTAGACCAACTATTGGTACTAACGAAACACTAAACTTAGCCCAACAGGTTTCACGAATTGAACTTAGACCAACTAGTGGGACAAACGAAACACTAAACTTAGACCAACACGTTGCACGAACGAAACTATAGACACGAGTTGCACAAACGAAACACTAGTCTAAGTTTAGTGTTTCGTTTGTCCCACTAGTTGATCTAAGTTCAATTCGTGCAACCTGTTGGGCTAAGTTTAGTGTTTCGTTTGTGCAACTCGTGTCTATAGTTTGGTTCGTGCAACGTGTTGGTCTAAGTTTAGTGTTTCGTTTGTCCCACTAGTTGGTCTAAATTCAATTCGTGCAACCTGTTGGGCTAAGTTTAGTGTTTCGTTTGTGCAACTCGTGTTTATAGTTTAGTTCGTGCAACCTGTTGGGCTAAGTTTAGTGTTTCGTTTGTCCCACTAGTTGGTCTAAGTTCAATTCGTGCAACCTGTTGGGCTAAGTTTAGTGTTTCGTTTGTGCAACTCGTGTCTATTATGCCACGCGATAACCCGTCTATTTGATTGAAAGAGGAGGGATGCCACGCGTTAACACCAAAGCACTTCCTGTTTAACCAACTCACCTCGCGTACAAAATTACTGCGCATACCATGACGTCATATGATGGGATTACATTACATACCCGCAAGTTCAAAACAAGGTCTAACCAAACCACTACCTGTATAACCAACTCACCTCGCGCACAAAGTTACTGCGCGTATCAGTTTAATGATGTCATACAGGGTGCGCGCGCTCACGCCCGCAACAAATAAACAAGTCCAGAATGTATGTATGTATGTATATGTATGTCTCTATACCTGTCCCTATGATCACTGCCCTTGGTATCCTTGCTGTTGACAATACGGATAGTCTCTTTAGTTGTGAAGTGTAAGGGTATTAGTAAGGTTCCCAACATATGCTTTGCATTACACTATGAAAAAGACACAAGATGAGGTTTGCACTTTTTATTCGTGTACAACCCAAACGTATTTACATGTTACGCTCCATAACTACAAGAACCAGAGACTAAACATTGATATATAGTCTTGCAAATTTTAACCGTATACAAGACAAAAGAAAGTTATTAACAGGTCACCCTCCATTACTGTCAGAACCATTTGTTTCATAGTGTTTCGCCACTGTTTCGAAACGGCTTCTTGCAACCAAGTATTGATATTACACAACTGTTCGACTGTCACGTCTGAAAGCTTCACACCTGCGTCTAACAAAACACTCAAACAGCCTTTCACCACTGCAGTTGAATTAATGACCTCCATTTATGTATGCCTCTATATTGTATGTATCTATGTATATCTCTATGGGTTCATTTTCGGTTACTAATACCTGGTTAGGTGTTTTACAACAGAAGCAAATTTGAAAGGTTTGCAGAAGAAGCACGACATTAAACACTACAGTATGGAATAAAGATAAAAACGCTCTAATGGGTCTGTATACACTTAACCCTTAATATGGTAAACTATATAAATACTGGTATATCCTATCTGGAAGGTTATTATGTTCCTGTACTGTTCTATCATAACGCTTCACTTTGTTACGTGCCTGATTCGAAAAACAGATTTGCAACCAATTCTTTATTCGATAAGTTTGGTGTCAAGGCCACCAAGTTGACATCGTGTCTTGCGCATAGCGCATCGCGCATCGCTTGTGTTTACTTCTTTACATCGTACATACGTGTGGATTAAGAATGATAGCATGATAAAAGTTTGAAACAATACTGTTGATCTCTAGATGCAGATGAAACACAGATGAGACTTGAACAGGGAATACCACTTCAAAACAGTTTGGAACCAGTTTGCAATCAGTTTTCAATCGACGCTCAAGTGAGATACGGCTGGTAAGTATAAGGTTATATGTCGATACCCGGCTGTTCTTCCAACACACAGAGGGTTCAATACCAGTTTATACCAGTTTACACCATGAGTTCAATATAGTTCTTACAAATGTTGGCTAACCAAATCACAATGATAGCTTTGACGTAATACAGAGAGTGTGCGCTCACGCTCGCAACAAACAAGCAAGTCTAGACACGTCTCGAGTACGGGTTTCTTTAAAAGACACGAATTTAACCACTACCTAATAACACTAGCCAATATGTTTGACCTATGATGCGCGTAGCAAATTATAGTTTAATTATGTCACTGCGTCATGACGTCACATGATGGGATTACATTCAAGTGCGAAAGCTCAAAACAATGGCTAACCAAAGCACTATCTGTTTGACCAATTCACATCGCGTATAGAATTACTGCGCGTAGCAGTTGATAGTTTAATGATGTCACCGCATCATGACGTCACATGATGGGATTACATTACATATGCGCAAGTTCAAAACAAGGTCTAACCAAATCACTACCTGTATAACCAACTCACCTCGCGTACAGAATTACTGTGCATAGCAGTTTATAGTTTAATGATGTCACTGCACCATGACGTCACATGATGGAATTACATTCAAGTGGAAAAGTTCAAAACTATAGCTAACCAAATCACTACCTGTTTAACCAACTCACGTCGCGTGAATCCATGTCCAGACACGTCTCGAATACGGGTTTTATAAGAGACACGAATGTAGGTACTACCGTAAGGAAATTATACCAAAGGTCTAATTCCAAGATGGTCGCTTTTTTCGAAAAAACGAGGCTTTAGGTTCTGATATACCACAGTCCTATATGTAGTCTACATTTCGTATACATTACTTCAAATAAAACGACCTCCGCTGAATTTCTAATCCTTTTATTATAAATTACGCCTTATTATAACACCACATTTTAGACATGTCATCGTCAACCAAATAAGGGCTCGGTCCCTTGGCGGAGCCTCGGCCTACGGGCCAAGCAATTGTGTGTGACATATTGAAATGCTGTTCGGTATATATATATTTTTTTTAAAGTCGTCGAATACTTTTACAATAATAGCTCCTATCCTTTAACATGGGGAAAATTTCCTATCCTTTAACATGGGATCGCCCCTGTGGAAATCCTTATCTTTTAACATGGGGAAAATTCCCTATCCTTTAACATGGGAGCGTCCTGGTGCAAATTCCTATACTTTAACATGGGGAAAATTTCCTATCTTTTAACCCGGGCGCGCCCTGGTGCAAAATCCCTATCTTTTAACATGGGACCGGAACTACTTTTGAACTCCCTATCCTTTAACCCAGGCGCGCCCTGGTGCAAATCCCATGTTAAAAGATAGGGATTTGCACCAGGGAACGCATTATTCTACGCTAAACCACCTACTATACTACTTACACATCTTAAGGCCTGGTGGTGGCAACGCCAGAAGTTAATTTCTTTACATCTCGGTGGCGTCCTCTGATGTAAAAGTGGGAATTCTTGATCGACAAGACAAGTGATTTAATACAACCGAAATAGAACAACACAAAGAATACATTGAACATCGTTGGCAGTTTCATGCAGAATGACTGTAGCATGCCATTGAGTCCGTGCGCGCATCTGCTTGCACTTGCGTGTGCGTGTGTGCGTGTGCGTGTGAGCGTGTTTTATAACCCGAATAACGAGTTTCCCTAATAAAAGCAGCATGCTCATAATGGCGTGGTGTAGAAAAATATATACAAACGTTTACAAATTACGTTCTCGCGAAATTAAATCCGGATGCCATTTTATTATATTGAAATCCGGACGCCATTTTATTATTCTGATTACTGAGGTCAGAATTAAACCGATGTTGTCCATTCCACATTCATAGTTTAATGTTCTTAATACTGGAATGCATGTTGTAGGTTCAATGTCCGCCAAATTGCGTTTAGTAATCCCGAAAGTGTTCACAGTTGGAATGTTGCGCCCACGAAAAGTTCAAATTGTAAACAAATCATTCAAATTATAAACATACTTTATTGGCACCTTAATTGCTGAGTGCGTACGCGCCGCAATTTGCAGTTATCTTTGAAGTAAGCTAGCTCCCACTCCCCGTTCCGGTATTTTGGGGCCACGTACAACATCCTGTAAATAATTTCCACCAGTGGCTGATTCCGGGTAAATGAACAAACAACGCCGCTTTAAAGGGAGGCAGACTGTTCATCTTCCCGGAATTAGCCAGCGAAATAATGTGTAACAGGAAGTCTGCTGTGTTGAATATCGGAACATGCGAAAACGTTGAACATCAAAAAGAGTATTGCTGTTAACTCAGCCCGCCTCGGCAATATTGCTAATAAAGTTTCTTTTGAAACCGGAAGTTTTGTTTATTATTTGAACGTGATCAGGGTTCGCATCTTCCAAATAGCGAACGTTGTTACGGGCTTACTAAACATAATTTGATGGACAGCATACATTCAACGTAGTTATTATAGTCTTAAGAACATTATATTAATTAATACATGAAAAACTAGGAATATATATACCCCGCCTTAACGAGGTTCCACTGTAGAATATAATCACAACAACGTGCACGCCAGCGATGTAGTCACAGCGGTACTGTGCATTTTGCGAAGTTGCCTCCTGTCTCGCGCTTACAGCGACGACGCCCGCAAAAGACCCTCGCAAGACGTCGGCAACTCGAGAGCGATCAACTGACCGCGGTCAGTGAGGGCGGTCAACGTATTGCCCACCATCTTCATCATGACGAGAGGAGCGTCAAAAGTGAATAGAATACAACTGACCCGCGGCGACTCCAAGCAATGCCAGTAGTAAAGGAGGTCCCTTACCGCGTACGCGTCCGTTTTTCCGTCGGTGGAAGTGGAAAAGTAGTTCCGACTACCATGTTAAAAGATAGGGAAATACCCGGATGTTCAACCTTGTTCCACCGGTGGAAAAACGGAGAGATTATGCAAATGAGGGTATCCCAGCAGCCTCTGCGCGGTCTGCGATTGACCAATCACGAGCGAGCTGGGCATTGTGGGCGTGGCTAATTATGCAAATGAGTTTGGAAAAGTATTTCCCATGTTAAAGGATAGGGAATATTCAACCCATGTTAAAGCATAGGGAGTTTTATTGCAAAGGTATCCGACCACTTTTTGGATTTTTATCCCATGTTAAAGGATAGGGAATTTTCACCATGTTAAAGCATAGGGAATTTTTATCCCATGGTAAAGCATAGGGAATTTTATCGTAAAGGTATGCGACCACTTTTTGAATAAAATAACATATACCGAATATCATTTGAATATGTCACACACGAGATTGCTTGACCCGGAGGCCGAGGCTCCGCCAAGGGATCGAACCCTTATTTGTTTGACTATGACATGTCGAAAATGTGGTGTTATAATAAGGCGTAATGTGTAACAAAAGGGTTATAAATTCAGCGGAGACCGTTTTATCCGAAGTAATGTATACGAAATGTAGACTACATATAGGACTATGTTATTTCAGAACCTATAGCCTCGTTTTATTCGAACAGAGCGGCCATCTTGGAATTTATAGGGAATTTTCATCCCATGTTAAAGCATAGGGAATTTTATCGCAAAGGTATCCGACCACTTTTTTGGATTTTTATCCCATGTTAAAGGATAGGGAATTTTTATCCCATGTTAAAGGATAGGGAATTTTTATCCCATGTTAAAGGATAGGGAATTTTCATCCCATGTTAAAGCATATGGAATTTTATTGCAAAGGTATGCGACCACTTTTCGAATTTTCTCCATGTTAAAGCATACGGAATTTTTATCCCATGGTAAAGCATAGCCAATTTTATTGCAAAGGTATCCGACCACTTTTTGAATAAAATAACATATACCGAATATCATTTGAATATGTCACACATGAGATTGCTTGACCCGGAGGCCGAGTCTCCGGCAAGGGATCGAACCCTTATTTGTTTGACTATGACATGTCGAAAATGTGGTGTTATAATAAGGCGTAATGTGTAACAAAAGGGTTATAAATTCAACGGAGACCATTTTATCTGAAGTAATGTATACGAAATGTAGACTACATATAGGACTATGTTATATCAGAACCTATAGCCTCGTTTTTTCGAACAGAGCGGCCATCTTGAAATTATACGTTTGGTGTCTGTTACAAAACCGTACTCGAGACGTGTCTGGACATGTTTGTTTTTTGTGAACACGCGCATCCTGTATGACGTCATCAAACTGCTACGCGCAGTAATTGTGTACACGAGGTGAGTTGGTCAAGCAGATAGTGCTTTGGTTAGATCTTGTTTTGAACTTGCGCGTGTGTAATGTAATCCCTTCATGTGACGTCATTGTGACGTCATGGTCAGTGACGTCATCAAACTGCTACGCGCAGTAATTTTATATGCGAGGTGAGTTGGTCAAGCAGATAGTGCTTTGGTTAGATCTTGTTTTGAACTTGTGCGTGTGTAATGTAATCCCTTCATGTGACGTCATGGTCAGTGACGTCATCAAACTGCTACGCGCAGTAATTTTGTACGCGAGGTGAGTTGGTCAAGCAGATAGTGCTTTGGTTAGATCTTGTTTTGAACTTGCGCGTGTGTAATGTAATCCCTTCATGTGACGTCATGATCATTGACGTCATTAAACTGTTATGCGCAGTAATGTTGTACCCGAGGTTGACTTAGTTAAACAGGTAGTGCTTTGGTTAGATCTTGTATTGAACTTGGACGTATGTAATATAATCCCTTCATGTGTTAGATAGGGAATTTTCTCCATGTTAAAGCATAGGGATTTTCTCCATGTTAAAGCATAGGGATTTTCTCCATGTTAAAGCATAGAGAATTTTCTCCATGTTAAAGCATAGGGATTTTCTCCATGTTAAAGCATAGGGAATTTTCACCATGTTAAAGGATAGGGAATTTTCTCCATGTTAAAGCATACGGATTTCTCCATGTTAAAGCATAGGGATTTTCTCCATGTTAAAGCATAGGGAATTTTCACCATGTTAAAGGATAGGAGCTATCGGTAAACTGCTACGCACAGTAATTTTGTACCCGAGGTTGACTTGGTTAATCAGATAGTGCTTTGGTTAGCCATTGTTTTGAGCTTTCGTGCTTGAATATAATCCCATCATTTGATGTTATGGTCATTGTCGTTATAGCGAGTGAAAAATTACCTTGTTAACTGGTATGAACCGGTATGAACTCGTAATGACTGCTCTGTGACTGTGTGTTGGAAGAACATCTCTATATTCGACCCGTGATAAAACATACGAGATACCAGATTTGTTAGAACAGGACAGACACATAATAACCTCCCAGATAAGATGTACCAGTATTTATATAGTTTACCGTATTAAGGATCAAGTGTACAAATGTCCATTAGAACGATTTTATCTTTTTTCGTACTATAGTATTTAAATTCGTGCTTCTTCGGTAAAACCTTTCAAACTTGCTTCTGTCGTAAAACAACTAACCTGGCATGGGTAACCGAAAACGAACTCATAGATTCAACAGTTATGTTAACCACTTATGTCTATGTGTAGTTCAGTACAGATACGGTAACCACTTATGTCTGTGTAGTTCAGTACAGTTATGTTAACCACTTATGTCTGTGTAGTTCAGTACAGAGATGTTAATGTACTCAGACCAACTAGTAGTGCGAACGAAACACTATGCTTTGACCAACACACGGCACGAATCGAACTCAGACCAACTAGTTGCGTAAACGAAACAGAAACTTAACCGATTACGCTGCACGAATTGAACTCAGACCAACTAGTTGTACAAACGAAACACTATGCTTTGACCAACACGTATCACGAATTGGACTTAGATCGACTAGTTGGACAAACGAAACACTATGTTTTGACCAACACGTGTCACGAAAACGAAACACTATGCTTTGACCAACACGTGTCACGAATTTAATTTAGATCAACTAGACACATCACATGAGACTACGGACGAGATATCACACGAGAGTACGGACGAGACAAGATACGAGACTATGGATGTCACATCACACGAGACTACGGATGATACATCACACGAGACTATGACCGAAATATGTCACGAGACTACGGATGACACATCACACAAGACTACGGATGACACATCACACGAGAATACATCACACGAGAGTACCGACGAGACAAGAGACGAGACTATGACCGAGATATGTCACGAGACTACGGATGACACATCACACGAGACTACGGATGACACATCACACGAGAGTACCGACGAGACAAGAGACGATACTATGACCGAGATATGTCACGAGACTACGATGTGTGTGTGTGGTGGTGGTGGTGGTGGTGGTGTGTGTGTGTGTGTGTGTGTGTGTGTGTGTGTGGTGGTGGTGGTGGTGGTGGTGGTGGTGTGTGTGTGTGTGTGGGGTGGTGGTGTGTGTATGTGTGTTTGTGTGTGTGGTGGTGGTGGTGGACGTGTTATCGCGTCAATTCCTTCCTTTTTCATGAAAATAGACGTGTTATCGCGCCAATTCCTTCCTTTTTAGGAAAATAGACGTGTTATCGCGTCAAATCCCTCCGTTTTCAGGAAAATAGACAACTATAGACACGAGTTGTACAAACGAAACACTAAACTTAGCCAAACACGTGACACGAATTGAACACAAACCAACTATAGTCGGACAAACGAAACACTATAGTTTGACCAACACGCCAAACGAATCGAACTATAGACACGACATCACATACCTTCATGTCAAGAGACGACCATCTGTTCGGATTCACGTCCAATGAGGCAATCACAGGACTCGTATGAGGTATCGCTTCTTTTAATAGAAAGCATATGTATATGAATTAGTCAGAGTATAGCCATCTACCGATCATGATAGTTCTCTATTCGTTGACACACATAGTCGTTGGGAATAGCGGAAGCGTAGAGGCCGCCATGTCAGGTCGCCATGACATTCAAATAACTTCCGGTACTACGTTACTTCCGGCGTAGCGTCCCTAGTAGAGGCCGCCATGACAGTCAAGTGACTTCCGGTACCACGTCACTTCCGGCGTAGAGACCCCTAGTGGATAATCGGAGTACTACGTCACATACTGCCATAGCAAGCGAATTTGAAAACGGCATGACCGAAAACGACTGTCAATAACATGTAAGGAAAACCACCTGACAGGACTTCATTCAAAGAGGTGACCATCACAGTTCCCAACGCCACTCAACGGACACCAATGTAATTAGTCAGAGCATTGCCATCTACCTGCCATGATAGGTCTCTATTCGTGGACACACTTCCGGAAATATCGGAAGTGTAGAGTCCGCCATGACAGTCAAGTAACTTCCGGTGCGACGTCACACCGGAAGCGTAGAGTCCGCCATGACAGTCAAATAACTTCCGGTGCGACGTCACACCGGAAGCGTAGAGGCCGCCATGACAGTCAAGTAACTTCCGGTGCGACGTCACTTCCGACGTGTCGTCCCTAGTAGAGGCTGCCATGACAGACAAGTAACTTCCGGTACGACGTCACTTCCGGTGTAGCGCCCCCTAACGGATAATCGGATGACTACGTCACATGGTAGCGCCATCTAGCGGTTTAAAAAAATATAATTAGGTTAGCTAGAGAAAAAAAGTTGGGGTTAATCTCGCGAAAATTTTATATTTTTGTCCCACAGGGACAAAACCATAACATTTAATTATTTTTTTTTTAACCGCTAGATGGCGCCACCATGTTACCGGAATTTACTTGACTGTCATGGCGGCCTCTACGCTTCCGGTGTGACGTCGTACCGGAAGTTACTTGACTGTCATGGCGGACTCTACGCTTCCGGTGTGACGTCGCACCGGAAGTTTCTTGACTGTCATGGCGGACTCTACGCTTCCGATATTTCCGGAAGTGTGTCGACGAATAGAGACCTATCATGGCCGGTAGATGGCAATTCTCTGACTAATTACATTGGTGTCCGTTGAGTGGCGTTGGGAACCGTGATGGTCACCTCTTTGAATGAAGTCCTGTCAGGTGGTTGTCCTTACATGTTATTGACAGTCGTTTTCGGTCACAGCCGTTTTCAAATTCGCTTCCTATGGCAGTATGTGACGTAGTACTCCGATTATCCACTAGGGGTCTCTACGCCGGAAATGACGTGGTACCGGAAGTCACTTGACTGTCATGGCGGCCTCTACTAGGGACGCTACGCCGGAAGTAACGTAGTACCGGAAGTTATTTGAATGTCATGGCGACCTGACATGGCGGCCTCTACGCTTCCGCTATTCCCAACGAATATGTGTGTCAACGAATAGAGAACTGTCATGTTCGGTAGATGGCAATACTCTGACTAATTACATTGGTGTCCGTTGAGTGGTTTTGGGAACCATGATGGTCACCTTTTTGAATGAAGTCCTGTCAGATGGTTGTCCTTACATGTTATTGACATAGTCGTTTTCGGACATAGCAGTTTTCAAATTCGCTTCCTATGGCAGTATGTGACGTAGTACTCCGATTATCCACTAGGGGTCTCTACGCCGGAAGTGACGTGGTACCGGAAGTCACTTGACTGTCATGGCGGCCTCTACTAGGGACGCTACGCCGGAAGTAACGTAGTACCGGAAGTTATTTGAATGTCATGGCGACCTGACATGGCGGCCTCTACGCTTCCGCTATTCCCAACGACTATGTGTGTCAACGAATAGAGAACTATCATGATCGGTAGATGGCTATACTCTGACTAATTCATATACATATGTTTTCCATTAAAAGAAGCGATACCTCATACGAGTCCTGTGATTGCCTCATTGGACATGAATCCGAACAGATGGTCGTCTCTTGACATGAAGGTATGTGATGTCGTGTCTATAGTTCGATTCGTTTGGCGTGTTGGTCAAACTATAGTGTTTCGTTTGTCCGACTATAGTTGGTTTGTGTTCAATTCGTGTCACGTGTTTGGCTAAGTTTAGTGTTTCGTTTGTACAACTCGTGTCTATAGTTGTCTATTTTCCTGAAAACGGAGGGATTTGACGCGATAACACGTCTATTTTCCTGAAAAAGGAAGGCATTGACGCGATAACACGTCTATTTTCCTGAAAAAGGAAGGAATTGACGCGAAAACACGTCCACCACCACCACCACCACCACCACCACCACACACACACAAACACACATACACACACCACCACCACCACCACCACCACCACCACCACCACCACACACACACAAACACACACCACCACCACCACCACACACACACACACACACACACACACCACCACCACCACCACCACCACCACAACAACAACACACACATCGTAGTCTCGTGACATATCTCGGTCATAGTCTCGTCTCTTGTCTCGTCGGTACTCTCGTGTGATGTGTCATCCGTAGTCTCGTGTGATGTGTCATCAGTAGTCTCGTGTGATGTGTCATCCGTAGTCTCGTGACATATATCGGTCATAGTCTCGTCTCTTGTCTCGTCGGTACTCTCGTATGACGTGTCATCCGAAGTCTCGTGACATATATCGGCCATAGTCTCGTGTGATGTGTCATCCGTAGTCTCGTGATATATCTCGGTCATAGTCTCGTCTCTTGTCTCGTCCGTACTCTCGTGTGACGTGTCATCCGTAGTCTTGTGACATATCTCGGTCATAGTCTCGTCTCTTGTCTCGTCGGTACTCTCGTGTGATGTGTCATCCGTAGTCTCGTGTGATGTATCATCCGTACTCTCGTGTGATATATCGTCCGTAGTCTCATGTGATGTGTTATCCGTAGTCTCGTGTGATGTCTCGTCGGTACTCTCAAGTGATGTGTCATCCGTAGTCTCGTGACATATCTCGGTCATAGTCTCGTCTCTTGTCTCGTCGGTACTCTCGTGTGATGTGTCATCCGTAGTCTCGTGTGATGTGTCATCCGTAGTCTCGTGACATATTTCGGTCATAGTCTCGTCTCTTGTCTCGTCGGTACTCTCGTGTGATGTATTCTCGTGTGATGTGTCATCCGTAGTCTCGTGTGATGTGTCATCCGTAGTCTCGTGACATATTTCGGTCATAGTCTCGTGTGATGTATCATCCGTAGACTCGTGTGATGTGACATCCATAGTCTCGTCTCTTGTCTCGTCCGTAATCTCGTGTGATATCTCGTCCGTAGTCTCATGTGATGTGTCTAGTTGATCTAAGTTCAATTCGTGACACGCGTTGGTCAAAGCATAGTGTTTCGTTTTCGTGACACGTGTTGGTCAAAGCATAGTGTTTCGTTTGTACAACTAGTTGGTCTGAGTTCAATTCGTGCAGCGTAATCGGTTAAGTTTCTGTTTCGTTTACGCAACTAGTTGGTCTGAGTTCGATTCGTGCCGTGTGTTGGTCAAAGCATAGTGTTTCGTTTGCACCACTAGTTGGTCTGAGTACATTAACATCTCTGTACTGAACTACACAGACATAAGTGGTTAACATAACTGTACTGAACTACACAGACATAAGTGGTTATCGTATCTGTACTGAACTACACCTAGACATAAATGGTTAACATAACTGTTGAATCTATGAGTTCGTTTTCGGTTACCCATGCCAGGTTAGTTGTTTTACGACAGAAGCAAGTTTGGAAGGTTTTACCGAAGAAGCACGAATTTAAATACTATAGTACGAAAAAAGATAAAAACGTTCTAATGGACATTTGTACACTTGATCCTTAATACGGTAAACTATATAAATACTGGTACATCTTATCTGGGAGGTTATTATGTGTCTGTACTGTTCTAACATGACACTTCACTTTCCTCGAACAATGTAGATAGCGAGCACTGCACCGTCTTGTATTGATGTATGATCTTTGGTGTCAAGGCCACCGAGTCGACATTGTGCATCGCGCATAGCGTGTTTATTTAAATAGATGAGATTTGAACAGGGAATGCACCATCAACACAGTTTACAAACAGGATATCAACGGTTGGTAAGTACAAATCTCGTATAACAAATACTGGTATCTCGTATGTTTTATCACGGGTCGAATATAGAGATGTTCTTCCAACACACAGTCACAGAGCAGTCATTACGAGTTCATGCCGGTTCATACCAGTTAACAAGGTAATTTTTCACTCGCTATAACGACAATGACCATAACATCAAATGATGGGATTATATTCAAGCACGAAAGCTCAAAACAATGGCTAACCAAAGCACTACCTTATTAACCAAGTCAACCTCGGGTACAAAATTACTGTGCGTAGCAGTTTACCGATAGCTCCTATCCTTTAACATGGTGAAAATTCCCTATGCTTTAACATGGAGAAAATCCCTATGCTTTAACATGGAGAAATCCCTATGCTTTAACATGGAGAAAATTCCCTATCCTTTAACATGGTGAAAATTCCCTATGCTTTAACATGGAGAAAATCCCTATGCTTTAACATGGAGAAAATTCTCTATGCTTTAACATGGAGAAAATCCCTATGCTTTAACATGGAGAAAATCCCTATGCTTTAACATGGAGAAAATTCTCTATGCTTTAACATGGAGAAAATCCCTATGCTTTAACATGGAGAAAATTCCCTATCTAACTCATGAAGGGATTATATTACATACGTCCAAGTTCAATACAAGATCTAACCAAAGCACTACCTGTTTAACTAAGTCAACCTCGGGTACAACATTACTGCGCATAGCAGTTTAATGACGTCACTGATCATGACGTCACATGAAGGGATTACATTACACACGCGCAAGTTCAAAACAAGATCTAACCAAAGCACTATCTGCTTGACCAACTCACCTCGCGTACAAAATTACTGCGCGTAGCAGTTTGATGACGTCACTGACCATGACGTCACAATGACGTCACATGAAGGGATTACATTACAGACGCGCAAGTTCAAAACAAGATCTAACCAAAGCACTATCTGCTTGACCAACTCACCTCGTATACACAATTACTGCGCGTAGCAGTTTGATGACGTCATACAGGATGCGCGTGCTCGCTAAAAACAAACATGTCCAAATACGTCTCGGGTTCGGTTTTGTAACATACACCAAACGTATAATTTCAAGATGGCCGCTCTTATCGAACAAACGAGGCTATAGGTTCTGATATAACATAGTACTATATGTAGTCTACATTTCGTATACATTACTTCAGATAAAACGGTCTCCGTTGAATTTATAACCCTTTTGTTACACATTACGCCTTATTATAACACCACATTTTCGACATGTCATAGTCAAACAAATAAGGTTTCGATCCCTTGGCGGAGCCTCGGCCTCCGGGTCAAGCAATCTCGTGTGTGACATATTCAAATGATATTCAGTATATGTTATTTTATTCAAAAAGTGGTCGGATACCTTTGCGATAAAATTGCCTATGTTTTATCATGGGATAAAAATTCCGTATGCTTTAACATGGAGAAAATTCGAAAAGTGGTTGCATACCTTTGCAATAAAATTCCCTGTGCTTTAACATGGGATAAAAATTCCCTATGATTTAACATGGGATGAAAATTCCCTATCTTTTAACATGGGATAAAAATCCAAAAAAGTGGTCGGATACCTTTGCGATAAAATTCCCTATGCTTTAACATGGGATGAAAATTCCCTATAAATTCCAAGATGGCCGCTTTGTTCGAAAAAACGAGGCTATAGGTTCTGATATAACATAGTCCTATATGTAATCTACATTTCGTATACATTACTTCAGATAAAAACGGTCTCTGCTGAATTTATAACCCTTTGGTTACACATTACGCCTTATTATAACACCACATTTTCGACATGTCATAGTCAAGCAAATAAGGGTTCGATCCCTTGGCGGAGCCTGTGACATATTCAAATGATATTCGGTATATGTTATTTTATTCAACAAGTGGTCGCATACCTTTACGATAAAATTCCCTATGCTTTACCATGGAATAAAAATTCCCTATGCTTTAACATGGGATAAAAATCCAAAAAGTGGTCGGATACCTTTGCAATAAAACTCCCTATGCTTTAACATGGGGTGAAAATTCCCTATGCTTTAACATGGGAAATACTTTTCCAAGCTCATTTGCATAATTAGTCACGCCCACAATGCCAAGCTCGCTCGTGATTGGTCAATCGCAGACCGCGCAGAGGCTGCTGGTATGCCCTCATTTGCATAATCTCTCCGTTTTTCCACCGGTGGAACAAGGTTGAACATCCGGGTATTTCCCTATTTTTAACGGAACTACTTTTCCACTTCCACCGACAAAAAAACGGACGCGTACGCGGTAAGGGACCTCCTTTACTACTAATGCCGCGTCACGCGTCCGAACTCGTCCGGATTACTGCCTGCATCATTTGTAAATATTGACGGGTGTTATACATAAAGGCATTTTGTAAGAGCTAGAAATATTACATTTTAACTAAACTCGACCAGCATGTCAATGATATGATGACAACGGCAGGTGAGAAGTTTAATACATTTTCTAGGTCACGTTTTCTTACAATCAGACAAAACGTTAACATGGTCGCCAATGGGAAAACTATCAGTGTGCTGACCCCTGACGGATTAATGTATTATCGTGTTTAGTAAAGGCGTCCGTGTTTTCAAACTCGTGACGTTCATAAACATTTATGATAGTGATTAAGATGTACAGCACGTGAGTTGTTTAGCGTACTTCGCAGTTCAGCGTAGTTAGTTATCTGCACGTGTTTCTTCATCGGGACGTCTTTGTGACATCGAAACAACATACGATCGTGTTAAAGGGAGCAGTAAGTTATACCTTCAACATAATTAATATAGTCTTAAGAACATTACATTAATTAATAAATGAAAATCTAAGAACATACTGCCTCTTTTTAAGCAAGGGGCACATAAACTTACAAGGACCAAAATTATACGACGAGTAACACACTTGTGACATCACAACAATAACACTTTTGTAACAGCTCCCTTTTATTGATGACTGGAACGCCTTTACATTTACCAGCCGTTATCTTCAAGAACAAATCACGGAATTGTAAACTTAACGTTCCTGTAAAATATAGGCACCAACTCATCGAACGAAGCAGATAAATAAACTTTAACCACAACAAATATATGACCCAAACAAGCAAACAATTATAGCATAATAATTCACCGGGTAACGGTATGGCGCAATTAATTAAACAAACATTATTGATCAATATAGACATTAAGCGTCGATAAAATACTTTAATAGATTACACACGTGATGCAATTATCGCAACATTTTTCATTTAATTTTCATTCAATGTACAATGTGCGTGCGCTTGCGCGTATTGGTATGTATAAGTTGACATTATACGTATGTACGATATAGAAATATACAAGGTAAATGTATATATTAATAACATTTGATAACTTGTCGCCTAGAGAACCTTTAAATAATATGTAAATAATCAGAATTTAAAAAAAAATTAGTGGAGAACAATCCATTCTTCAAAATGTGGCGGGACCAGGGATGTGATACATAGAATATAATACACGCACTGCAGATCGCATTTCAAATCTAGGAAAACCTATGTAATTTCATTTATGATTATAATTATTTTTAATGAGGAAAAGTAAACGTTGTTTCATTAGACAACTGCTTTGTCAGCTTTTTTCTATTATTAATATATGTTATTTAGTTATGTCGCCTTTTTCTATAAATTGTCTCCGTAGGTTGTTGCCAAACATAACTACTTGTAAACAAATGAATTAGAAACACAAGAATAATTCCCTATAGCAATAGTTTTGTACACGTTTAGCAAGCACGCGCACTCGTTCTCACACTACCCCCCCCCTCTCTCTCTCTCTCTCTCTCTCTCTCTCTCTCTCTCTCTCTCTCTCTCTCTCTCTCTCTCTCTCTCTCTCTCTCTCTCTTCCTCTCTCTCTCTCTCTCTCTCTCTCTCTCTCTCTCTCTCTCTCTCTCTCTCTCTCTCTCTCTCTCTCTCTCTCTCTCTCTTGGTATATACGTTGCCTACAAAATAGTCATTGTTGTTATTCCCATTCTTTCCGCCAACCAGTCCATGTACTTGGTCACATTGGTGTAGAAGCCAAACTTTCCAGATAGCGCGCAACCCTCGCCCCAACTAACGAGTCCGACGAGATACCAGCGTCCGAGGTACTCGACGGAGAACGGCCCGCCGCTGTCACCTATACACGCGTCGCCAACGATGTCTCGGTCGTACCCGGCGCAGAACATGTTGTCGGAGATGCTGAACTGGGTGGACGAGACGCACACCGCTTGTCGCACCACAGGCAGACGCACCTCGTTGAGCAATTCGGGCCACTTACCGTCCTCCGTAAGCTTGCCCCAGCCCGTGACGATGCCGAAGGTCCCCGGCGCCGTTATGTTCCAGATGACAGTCTGGGAGCGCGTGAGACAGATGGGTCGGATGTAATCGCTGAACTCCACCTCATGCTCCAGCTCAATGAGAGCAATGTCGTTGTTGTACTGGATGGCGTCGAAGGCGCTGTGGATCCTCTCTCGCGCCATCTTCACGTGTCTCTCGTACCTGGGCACA
Organism: Paraescarpia echinospica; assembly: GCA_020002185.1. NCBI lineage: Eukaryota > Metazoa > Annelida > Polychaeta > Sabellida > Siboglinidae > Paraescarpia > Paraescarpia echinospica. Next base: position 22,067,834 of record CM034532.1, read on the forward strand.
GACTAGTATTTATTTTCTCCACAGGTGTCCATATTAATGTTCTTATACGGTGTTCCAACGGGCTCGTTTATATCGTAAATACGACTTTGTTACGCGTATTTGTCCCAGACGCATACATTTACTAGTGGTGAAGTTGGGCCGCTCCTGAACGTTCGGTTTCACCAAGCCGTATTTACGATATACACGAGGTGACTGGAGCGTACCATTAGTGCTGTATGAAAAATATGATTCGGATGTTATCACAATGGCACAAGTTTTGTTTTCCATTCACAAACCTAGGCAAACCTACAACAAAATTTGTGTTAAATCTTAAAATTGTTTTCTCACTAACATTAACATAACAGATACTCGTCGTGGGATGTTACTGAAACATGAATACGTTGTATACCTATATACTCATTGGGTCTTTTCTTCAACAATATACCCACACGGTCCAGCAGGCCAACACAAGTTTAAGCGTAACTGTTGTTATCCTCACATACGTCCATATCCCCGTTGATAATTATTCTCATCTCAAAACCACGGGCATTTTATTCGTCTTCCCCAAACCCGGAAGAAAATGAACTGTCTGACCCTACCTGCTGCGCTGCCGTCGCTTATGTTTGCCGAGTTTCAGAACGAGGTTTGCTGACGTCAGTGGCCGCCGGAACTGCTTCTGGAAGTCGACGAAGCAGTGCGCAGCCGTGATTACCCAGCGGTTGCTGACGAGGACGCCGCTGCAGAAGGCCTTGGCGAGCGACTCGTACAGCATTACCTGCCATGGCGCCGCGCCCAGCATCGCTTCCTGACCGCCGACGATGTACCCGATGCGCTTCGGCAGACTCTCGCCCGGCTGGTGAAGCACGGCCTGACCGCACACTGCAACCACGTCGTAGTTAGTTCACAATCAGCTAAATTAACATAATTATTATATCACATGGTATCTTTGTGAAGTGGATCGACCGCGGATCAATCGAGACGTTAGAGTAGTGGCGCAACTAATTGGGTAAGGTCATGGGCCGCGGTCGATTATTTATGTTACTCCGACAGGTGTTGAGAACGATTGACCTACCCATCACGTGACCAGATATACCTCGAGGTATGGCTTAGCAAAAGTCCGTCAAGCCATCCAAAAATGAATGCCGAACACATGAATAGTTTTGACATTCCATCGAATATTTTGTTGAAATTCTGGCCTCAAAAGTTTTTGTTTATGACAAAAACATAATACAAAGTTGCATACGGGATAGGTTGCTTAGCAGATGTCCTGCCGCACTAGTATTGCAATGCGTTATATTACTTATGAAAACATTGTTGGCATGGCGAAGCTTGACGGAGACCTGGCGCAGTGTTTTGTTCGTGACGTAGGTAAGTCGCGACGTACTCGATAGGTCAATTACTATCGGATACAAGAACGCAAAAGTGACGCCCGTGTCGCAATGACGGTGATTGGCGCTGTTTTAGATATATTGTTATATCCTTTATTACATCTTTTATATATACAGTAAATCTCGTTGATGTCAAGCAGTAATAAGGATGGCGGTCATTTGTAAAGCGGATACTTCAAAAACTACATTAAAGGTTAATGATAGGCGCCGATGATTTAATATGTTAATTAAATTCGCCGACCTTAAGTTTTAGTGTGCAGAGAACACAATGAACGGGTGTTTCGTCTGACGTAGTGTGCACTGTGCATAATATCATTGAAGGAATGTACGTCATGGGTGCACACCTACACCGGACATTTAGTGAAGCACATGATTAAGGACAGGACTCATACAAGGATGCGCGTGGACAGTTTGATCAAGAGCACGGAACACAGAAGAGGATGACAGAAGGTGAAGAAGAAGACCAAATTATATAGGACTGTCAATGCCCCTGGGCAGTGGTTAACCAGTCGTCGTATCACAATAGTTCTCACTCCGTCCTACCTACTCCAACGTATAGTTCTCACTCCGTCCTACCTACTACAACGTATAGTTCTCACTCCGTCCTACCTACTCCAACGTATAGTTCTCACTCCGTCCTACCTACTACAACGTATAGTTCTCACTCCGTCCTACCTACTACAACGTATAGTTCTCACTTCGTCCTACCTACTACAACGTATAGTTCTCACTCCGTCCTACCTAATCCAACGTATAGTTCTCACTCCGTCCTACGTATTACAACGTATAGTTCTCACTCCGTCCTACCTACTCCAACGTATAGTTCTCACTCCGTCCTACGTATTACAACGTATAATTCTCACTCCGTCCTACCTACTACAACGTATAGTTCTCACTCCGTCCTACCTACTACAACGTATAGTTCTCATTCCGTCCTACCTACTACAACGTATAGTTCTCACCCCGTCCTACCTACGACAACGTGGACTTCATGGCACAATACAACCATTTTAATACACGACACAAGTCTGCATCAAATAGCAATTTTATGTCAGAAAATATGTCTGCAGACACAGAAGTGACACAGAACAGAAACCCAATACGTGATAATCTATATTCAGTGTAGTGTTAGACAGGGGATGGTTCCTCAGTCATGGTTGTGGGAAGCGGGTTCTTGATGTAATTCAATTTTGAAAACGAACGCTCACTACGTGCAGTTGGTGACCATAAACACTAGACAAATACAAAGTGCTGAATTTCGACATTAGGAAATGCATCATTAACTCGCTTATCAAGTATCAACTTATAGAGGAAGTGTTATCTGCCTGTGCTATCGCTTTCCTCGTCTTTGGACATATTTCAAAATTCACCTCAATACCAAATCATTTATCCAGATCGGTGCACGTCAATCGGTAACTCCCCTGGGGGGTTTGCAAGCCAGCACATCCAACTGCCAAAAACATATTTCATCCAGAGATTACAGCTAGGGCGTTCCCTGTAAGCGACGCGCAACGCAAACGTCCCGTGCCTGCGTACAATATACGGAGGGGTAGATAGACGATTAAAATAGCTGATAGAATGATGACTATCAAGCTGGTATTGGCAGAGGTAGTGTGGAACATAGTGACAGCGTATGTTCCGCAAGTGGGTTGTGAAATATGGTTAAAGAAACATTCTGGAAGCAACTGGAGGCATTTTAAACGGCCACATTGGAGAAGGTAGGTTGCGGTTTGGAAGATGGCATTAAGGATGCTCTGTGGGAGATAGAAATGAGGAAGGAGAGAGAGTATTGCATCTGGCAGAGGCGTTTGACATGGGCATAGCAAATACCTTCTTCCAGAAGAGGAGAGAGCACATGCTGACATACAGCAGTAGAGGAACCAAAACAGTGATTGACAAGGAAAGACAACATGATAGGTGTGACAAACTGCAAAGTAATTCCCGGAGAATCTAGCAACGCACCATAGGACACCAGTGATGGATATGAAAGTAAGGAGGATGACACCAAGGAAAAGAACCAAAAGAATAAGATGGTGGAAACTGAAGGAGGAGGAAGTAAGAGATCCATACATTTACAAGGTTAAGAAACAGGTGGCTGCTTTGCAGACTGTAGAAAGGACCACAACATGGACAGAGGTGTACCCAAAGATAATGCAGCTTGCAAAAGAGGAGCTTGGACAATCAACACCAGGCAGATATCTTGAGAAGGAGTCGTGGTGGTGGGATGAGAAAATGGAGGAGGCGGTCGCAGAGAAAAGAAAGAGGTACAAGACATGGCATGCATCAAGAGACGAATAAAATCGGGTGAGATACAAGGAAGCAAATAAGAAAGAAAGCAGGCGGGCAGTTGCAGTAGCCAAGGATAAGGCGTACGGGCAGTTGTACGAGGAACTGAAGGGGAAAGAAGGAAAACAAAGAATATACCGGCTGGCAAACACCAGGAAGAGGAGATCAGCGGACATAGGAAGGGTAGCCTTTGACAAAGATGGGGCACTACTCAACCAGGACGAAGAGATACGGGAGAGATGGAAGAACTACTTCCACGAACTCTTAAATGTCGAGAATGAAAGTCAAGAAATGGCAGGGACCCAGGCAGTACAGTGCCCAATTGAAGAAATAAAGCTTGAGGAGGTGCGGACACAGATGGGTAAGATGAAAAAAAACAAGACGTGTGGACCAGATGAACTACCGATGGAGGTAGTAAAGGCGCGTGGACAAGAAGGAGACAAATGGATGGTAGAAGTACTAAATCAGGCCTTCAGAGATGGCATCCCAGATGAATGGAGAAAAAGCGTAATTGCACCAATCTACAAACAGAAAGGAGACCCTTTAAATTGTAACAAATTTCGGGGGATCAAACTTCTTAGCCACACTCTGAAATTCTGGGAGAGGGTGATAGAGACGTGGTTGAGAGAAAAAGTGGAGATAAATGAAGGACAGTATGGATTCCAACCGGGAAAGTCGACAGTGCAACCGCTGTACTGCCTAAGGACACTCCAAGAGAAACATAGGGAGTTCAGAAGAGGTCTACACATGGTGTTTGTGGACCTGGACAAAGAAAATGACAGAGTTCCTAGAGAGCTGATCTGGTATAGCCTCCGAAAGAAGAGCATACTAGAATGCTACAGTAACACCATCAAGGACATGTAAGAAGGGTGTACGGCAAGTATCTTGACAAATGCTGGAGAGACAGAACAAATCAAGATTGAAGTTGGTCTACGCCCTTAGTCCCTTATTTTTTATCATTACCCTGGACGTGATTACAGAGGAGATCAAGGAGCAGGCACTCTGGGCTATGTTGTTCGCAGATGACTTGGTGTTGTGTGATTCAGACGGAGGTAGGATAGAAGAGAGATTGGATAAATGGAGAGATGTGGGCTAAAGTTCAGCAGAACGAAGATGGAACACCTTCCGCCAACGGGACACACAGAGCCGGTGAAGATGAAAAAGTATGGGTCTCAGACAAAAGTAAACCTCCCAACTGTACGTACATTTAAGTATCTTGGCTCTGTCATAGACAAGGAGGGAGATGTCAGTAGGGACATTGGGAGCCGAGTGTCAAAGGGGTTGGCTAGGTGGAGGGAACTATCTGGAGTGATATATAATAAGAAGGTGCCACAAAAGATGAAGGTCCTGGTCTACAAAACGGTAATTAGGCCGACACTTCTCTATGGCTGTGAAACGTGGCCACTGTCGACAGGAGACGAAAGATGACTGGCAACAACGGAGATGAGAATGATTAGATGGGCAATGGGTGTCAGCCTCCAGGAGCACCGGAGGAATGAGGACATCTTGAAAGAAACCGATGTGGAGAGCATTGTTGTCATCATGAGGAGAAGAAGGCTGGAGTGGTTTGGCCATGTAAAAAGAAGGAAAGAAATGGAAGACATAAGAGCCACCATGGAGATGAAGATAGAGGGGAAACGAGCGAGAGGGAGTTGAGATGGCAGGACACCGTGAGAAAAGATTCAAAGGCATGGCAGATGAAGGAAGGAGTTAGAGAGGGAGGAATGACACAGATGAAAATACATAGATGCAGATTGAAACTGAGATCTCTCGATACGACAGCCTTGAGTGTGACAGAATGCCTGAAGATCATGGTATATACTTGTCCAGAGGACCGAACAGTTGAAGTGAAGTGCCTACAACTCTGCATGGACCAAAGGACACGATGAAGAAGAATTACAAAAAAAGTCCACCCGACACATAATAAGAATGTGGACAACTATCTTAATTTAACAGCATTCTCTAAGCACGAAACTGCGAGCGGTACCTTCGTTGACATCGTTGTAGACCCGTAGTTTGGCCGTGTGTTTGTTCACACACTTGGTGCGGAAGTTATAGGCGACGCAGGTGTACTTGGCCGAGTCATTCACGTTCACAGGATTGATACGCAGGTAGCCATTGGCGAGGATCCGGATGCGTGGATCATTCGACTGCTGGATCCGTCGACCGTTCTTCTGCCAGGTGATCCGGCTTTCCTCCAACGTGACACATGCGAACACCTTGAGCATCCCCTCGCGAACGACGGCGTCAGACGGCGTGATCGTGAACGCTACAACAGCCACGTGGATGGACAGCAATAGCTGTACCAGCAGGTCATTATAACAAGAGATGCGTTGTAACGGAATATCCGCAATAATACAGCCATCTTGCAAATATGGTCACCCTAGGGTAGTCCCAAATGAGTTATGTTACGTAGCAGTAAAGTATACGAATTAATCTCACTAGTATGGTCACCTTGCTATTCGGGTCACTTTTGTCCAGTCCTAAGAGTGACCTTAATAGTGACGTTCCACAGAACTTTGATTTTATAATGTTACGGATAAGCAGATGTTGTTAAAATCGAGAGGTAAATATTTGATGCTTTCTTGTTTGAACCTGAAGTAACTGGATGAGTCTGGCATCGAAATTGGTACGAAACAAATTTCTTAAGCACAACTAATATGTCTAAAGCTATCGGGGGATGACGCAATATTGTGCCAGCTACAGAAACGCTAACTAGAGACAGAACCAATCAGTGGCCGCAAGATGGCTCTATCATGTTTACACAACGAGGCATGTCGCAACTTCATGTTTCGATAACATTTTTATCAACAACTGACCAAAGGCTGGATATTTTTATGTTGCCACGGTTATTTTCTAACGATATTTTAGAAATAGTTTTCTTTTCGTGTTCGTATATTTTTATTTCGTAGTTAGATAAATGATTAGATAAGAATGCATGTTGGTTCACAAATTAGTGACTAATCGACTCATGAAAAAATCGTTGTCGTTATAATATTACAGGAGACGAAAGATGACTGGCAACAACGGAGATGAGAATGATTAGATGGGCAATGGGTGTCAGCCTCCAGGAGCACCGGAGGAATGAGGACATCTTGAAAGAAACCGATGTGGAGAGCATTGTTGTCATCATGAGGAGAAGAAGGCTGGAGTGGTTTGGCCATGTAAAAAGAAGGAAAGAAATGGAAGACATAAGAGCCACCATGGAGATGAACATAGAGGGGAAACGAGCGAGAGGGAGTTGAGATGGCAGGACACCGTGAGAAAAGATTCAAAGGCATGGCAGATGAAGGAAGGAGTTAGAGAGGGAGGAATGATAGAGATGAAAATACATAGATACAGATTGAAACTGAGATCTCTCGATACGACAGCCTTGAGTGTGACAGAATGCCTGAAGATCATGGTATATACTTGTCCAGAGGACCGAACAGTTGAAGTGAAGTGCCTACAACTCTGCATGGACCAAAGGACACGATGAGGAAGAATTACAAAAAAAGTCCACCCGACACATAATAAGAATGTGGACAACTATCTTAATTTAACAGCATTCTCTAAGCACGAAACTGCGAGCGGTACCTTCGTTGACATCGTTGTAGACCCGTAGTTTGGCCGTGTGTTTGTTCACACACTTGGTGCGGAAGTTATAGGCGACGCAGGTGTACTTGGCCGAGTCATTCACGTTCACAGGATTGATACGCAGGTAGCCATTGGCGAGGATCCGGATGCGTGGATCATTCGACTGCTGGATCCGTCGACCGTTCTTCTGCCAGGTGATCCGGCTTTCCTCCAACGTGACACATGCGAACACCTTGAGCATCCCCTCGCGAACGACGGCGTCAGACGGCGTGATCGTGAACGCTACAACAGCCACGTGGATGGACAGCAATAGCTGTACCAGCAGGTCATTATAACAAGAGATGCGTTGTAACGGAATATCCGCAATAATACAGCCATCTTGCAAATATGGTCACCCTAGGGTAGTCCCAAATGAGTTATGTTACGTAGCAGTAAAGTATACGAATTAATCTCACTAGTATGGTCACCTTGCTATTCGGGTCACTTTTGTCCAGTCCTAAGAGTGACCTTAATAGTGACGTTCCACAGAACTTTGATTTTATAATGTTACGGATAAGCAGATGTTGTTAAAATCGAGAGGTAAATATTTGATGCTTTCTTGTTTGAACCTGAAGTAACTGGATGAATCTGGCATCGAAATTGGTACGAAACAAATTTCTTAAGCACAACTAATATGTCTAAAGCTATCGGGGGATGACGCAATATTGTGCCAGCTACAGAAACGCTAACTAGAGACAGAACCAATCAGTGGCCGCAAGATGGCTCTATCATGTTTACACAACGAGGCATGTCGCAACTTCATGTTTCGATAAAAATTTTATCAACAACTGACCAAAGGCTGGATATTTTTATGTTGCCACGGTTATTTTCTAACGATATTTTAGAAATAGTTTTCTTTTCGTGTTCGTATATTTTTATTTCGTAGTTAGATAAATGATTAGATAAGAATGCATGTTGGTTCACAAATTAGTGACTAATCGACTCATGAGAAAATCTTATAGATATATTTATAATACATCGAATTAACTAGTTCATTGTCTTAGATGAATATAACGTATTGATATTTTTTATAAGTTCAGTATCATATTCAAATCAAATCAAATTTATTTATACACCACATATCTCTACAAAGCAGATTCAGGGGTGTTTACAAACTAAAACATGATGTAAGAATATATTTCGTTGTCGTTATAATATTACAATACATTGGTTACATATGCTAACACAACTGCACATTTATATTATTATGTGGGCCATATATAACAATAAGATGTACATGAATGTATTTAAAAATACAATAAATTACGAAAAAGCCACACGGGAATATATTTTCTATTGTCGCAGTCAATTGTCATTTGATTTAAACAAAAATAAATCAACTGATAGTCCGCCATTTTGTACGCGATGACGTAAACAATAATTTTATCGTCTCAGCACGCGCCATTTTGTATACAACGATGGCGTTATGACGTAAACAAAATAGTTCCGTTGTACTCGCACATGTCCCATTATTAAACAATAACACTTGCATTGTATAGAGAGAATGTGTGTAATAATCCTTTAAACTCACTTGATAATAAGGGGGACTCACTTTCTATATAGATCCACGCCGACGTTTGTTTGACGACGTGTTGTCCGTTCGCAGTGCACGTGTACTTGCCGATGTGCTCCCTCCTGATACGGAGGAGGATGAGGACCCCATTCCGGAGCACCATCCGTCCTTCCTTCCTGCCAAACGCCAGAGGCCGGTCCTCGAACGACCTGTACGACACACGACCAGTTTCTACAGACGCTCGGTGTGGGGGACGTCAGCACGATGGGTTTCTTTGAAGTATCATGGGAGGTTTGCATTGAACATGTTAATCGGGTTGGAAGAAATAAAATGTTTGTACAAACCCTTCCATTCCCCCGCCATACCTTCATTGTTATTTGCTCCTCTACCCCGCCCCTTACCTTTTTATATGAAACTGATGACCCGAATTTTTATGATTTACTGTAACTGCCGCATCGTAACTGTTGACTACACTTCATCCAACCCTTGTGATCAGACGCATAAACCCGACACGTTCACATGATATGGCGCACGATAAACAGCACATGGAAAAACTACAGCACGTTTGTCATCGGTAGTTTTTAATGTGACATTTGTAGCTGCTCTGGAAAATTACACGTACTGATTGCATAAATAAAAATGCTTCTTTTATTTATGCAATCACTACGTGTCATTTTCCAGAGCAGCTAAAACTGTCACATTAAAACTATCGATGACAAACGTGCATGTGCTGTTTATCATGCGTTTATATATATATATATATATATATATATAATGTATATATATATACATATATATACATACTGTATATATATGTATAATATCTACGTGAAAAGGAACTTAAAATTTGATGACAACAATAGTAGGCCTACATGTACATTTTACGTGTAAGTGGAGCATTTCTAAGGGTCCTGATAATGACATGTTTGTGAAGTCATAAAATAATATTGTTATCAAGTATTTACAACATTTTGATTGAGTATATTTCAAACTGTTGGCGAGGTAGGCCTACAATTTGAATATAATCCATTTTTATAAATGGCGTCTTCGAGTAGGTCTACACTGGGCGCTGTACGCCTATATAACACATCCGGCTAAGCTTAACCATGCATTGTACAATGATAAAGGACTCAATCTTAAACCATCTTCAAGAATTCAAGATGAATATAAGTGCAATCTAAAAAGAAACTGGCACGCCATCTACTGAATATGAAAGTAATTTAGTGAACATACCACGTGACGAAAGATGACGGTTCCGTGACGCACTCGAAGATGACCGAGTGCCCCAGCGGGACGCTGTGGTTCCTCGGCGTGATCACAAATCGCAGTTCCCGTCTAGAGATCACCTCGACCAGTGGCGACGAAGTTGTCGTTGTCGTTGATGTCGTCCTACGTTCTGTGGTGCGTCTTTCGTGGACACTTGCTTCTGGTGTCTCCGTTGTCGTTTGTTGGTCAGAGACAGTTGGTTCTGGCGATGTCGCTGTCTTCTCTGTGTCGTCGGACATGGAAGTACGTCGCAGAACGTCCAATAATACGCTTCGTGTTGCTGTGTTGTCTTGTTGTGACGTCATTGTGGTACCATTAACCGGCCCCGATGCTGTTGTATACATAGCTCCCGCAGTGGCATTAGGAATCGTACCTGTAGTTAGTGCGTCTGGAAATGCGTCAGTGAAACCATTCGGCAAAGCATTTCTTACAGGGAGATTTGTATGTAATAAAATTTGATCCGATTCTGTTGTGGCGTTCATAACGTTATCATAATTTCCATCGGCGTTAGCAGTTATGTTTTGTATGAAAATGGTAGTGTCGTCATTTATTATCTGAGTTGCGCCTGGAGTGAAAGTCGCGTGAGGAATCGTGTCTTCCGGCGTTGATGTCATCGACGTATCATTCTCGCTCAGCATAGTTGGGTTGAGCGGTGTCTGTGACTCTGCAGAGTTCAGTATTTGCAATGTCGTAATATCGGATCCTGATGTATGATTGACAGCTGTCGTGTTCTTCCCACCTGTTGACATGTCGGGATGTGGTGGCAGTATTATCTCGCGCTCGCTTCTGTTCGTCTTCGTGTGATCTGCTTTATCAATTGCACCGAGGCCGGCATCTGGAAACGTCTGGGGCGTAATAGTTTCTCCAGCAAACATCGCTGAAGTGTCGTGTAGTGGTGCTGTTGTGCTTTCAATAAACGTATCAGATGGTGCTGCATACTGTTCGTCTGATGTTGGTTTAGAGGACGTCTTCTGAAAAACTGTTTCCCTTAGGATGTCAGTACTTGATTGATTTTGAACAGATATCGATGTGTTAAAGTTTGATGATGCTGCAATACCATCGCCATCATCCTTGCTGTTCGTAAACACTTGTTGTATTGTTACCGATGATTCGTTCAGATGAAGCTGAGATGTTGTGACTTCAGGTCGGTGCGTAACTTCTTCAGAACTGGATTCACCCGAATTATCTGTAATCGACGTATTCGCTCGGTTCGGTGTTTGAAAATCCTCGAAATCTGACGACGTCGTATTTTGAATCGTGTGGTTAGTTGCATGATTAGAATATGTAGAAGATATGTTGCCAACAACTGAATCACTCGTGTTTTTAAAATCAAACGACGTTCTGTTTGAATCAAATAAATTAATTGCATTGTCTATGCTATTTTCGAGGCGCGATGTATTTGTTTGCGTTTGAAATAGAACGTATTCCCCAGAGCCTAATTTTGGTATGTCGTCAAGAGTATCTGTTAATGTTTTGTTGCTAGAAGCAACGCTGGTCCCATTCAAATATTCTCTCTTATTGTTTGTGTGTCCAGTCCACGTAGCATTAGACGGCGGCGCTGCACTGGTTGGCGCTAAAGTCCACTCGAAGCCATTTTGATGAGATGTTATCTGACTTTGAAATTTCAGAGGTGATGCCGTGTTCTGTTCTGTTGTATTGTCGCGATTGGTTAACGTTCGATTTACACCAGGCAACGTTCGGTTGTTGTCTGTGGGATATTCGGTTGGACGATATGTTGAAGTTGAGTGAATGTTATGTACCTGAGACGTTCTTTTCACTGCCGTTTCTGTAGTTCTGTAGTAATCTTTTGAGGTATCGTTATGCAACAGAAGCGTTCTGTTTGCTGTCGTATCAATTGTATATTCTGTCGCGGTATGGTTTTCCAACTGAGACGTTGTATTTGTGTCAGTATCTATTGTCGTATCCCTGTGGTCAGACGGCGGAATCATCGACGTTTGTAAATGTGTTGTATCTTCGTTTTGCTGATCAGACGACGGAATTGTCGTAGTTTGTAAATGTGTTGTATCTTCGTTTTGCTGATCAGACGACGGAATTGTCGTAGTTTGTAAATGTGTTGTATCTTCGTTTTGCTGATCAGACGACGGAATTGTCGTAGTTTGTAAATGTGTTGTATCTTCGTTTTGCTGATCAGACGACGGAATTGTCGTAGTTTGTAAATGTGTTGTATCTTCGTTTAACTGATCAGACGACGGAATTGTCGTAGTATGCAATGGTATTGTGTCTTGCTCTATTTGGACCGTCGTGTCCATGTGTTCTGTGTGGTGGCCTGACTCTGAGGTTGCCTCCTGTCCAGTTGTCTCTTGGTGTCCAGTGGTGTAGCCGGTTGTGAACGAAGGTCGTGTAGCCTCGGAACCTCCCGTCTCAGTCCGATCTAACAAAGTTGTGACAACTCCTTCTGTGGGATCTGAGCAAGAGACACAATTCAGTTATTTGTTAACAACCCTTTAATGAGAAAATGTATTTTATAATATTGTATAGTAACAAACTACCACGCATACATAAACGTAATATACTAACAACCATAATTACGGAATAGCAGGCAAGATAGATATTGTTGTCTAAGATTATCGTTGAATTTATTTATTAACTATATTATCATTTCTGATTATATTATGATACCATGTATGGCAACCATGACATGTGTGCCGATTTTTATGTAAGATATTTGGAAATCACTAAAATACCATTGGAACAGATATATTAGATTCACTGTATCAAGCAACTACGCCATTTTAGAAAACAGCTGTTACTGCAGTTATAGGGGAAATCTGCGATGGTCGTCTAGCTAAAATGTTTCCTTTGACATGCTCTACAAGCCTTCCAAGCGTCACGCTAGTTCCATTTTATTAAAGACATAATTCCACCCAAATTATTCACATATCCGGGGAGCTATATATCGTGATATTATTGGTAACGACGTGGACGCTCTTCGTATATCACCCAGGCAGCACGAGACACACGGATACCCATGAGGAACTGACACGTAAACATCCGGGCGGCATGAAAACCCTGACACAAGGGCGCATGCGTGGGCCCTCACCCTGACACGAGACATCCGGTCTACATGTCCCGAGCAGGACGTCATCGCCGCTGCAGCCGCCCAGGACGTTGTTGTCGGCCGGTCCTAAACACTTCCGGTAGCGCACTCGTTTGCCTTCGTTGCCACGCTCGGAGCACGTGAGACTACATGGAGACCAAGCTCCCCAAGTGGACCAGTATGACGTCTCTACAACAGACACCAGCATACGTGACACCCCGGACAGCCGGCATATCTCTCATGTGGCATATATACCACGACATAGGCCTATACACAGGCCTATATACAGTCGACTGCAGCTTTTTATGACTCTTGTTTAAGGAACATCGGCTTAATAGGAATAGTTTTTAAATATCCGGTTTGGTTTGCCACGGTTTGTGTACGCATAACCGTAACGAACATCAGATATAAGGAAGAGTTTGACTATGTCCTAACGTTCCACTGTAATTGGCTCATGTCCCCAGCAGGACATATGTCTCTAAGTTGTTGGATTGCTTTCGGTTACATGTATGATGCATTTTCATCATTGGTGGGCTGAGCAGGAACTTCAGCAACACTCCGGCGCTGTCGTCGGATCATGACATCGGAAGACGGGGGAGGGGGTACTGTACAATATTGTCACTGTTTGGTGTTAAACAGTGATTAAGCTCTCCAAAAACCTCCAATTGCACCCCCTGAGGCTCGCGAAAACCCACCTTCAGGCTCTCCAAAAAACCTCCGATTGCACACCCTTGAGGCTCTCCAAAATATATTCCTTAAAGTTCAATAAACAACACAATGTACACTCCCTGAGTCTCGCCAAAATAAAACACATTCACCCTCTCAAAAAACTCAAATTGCACTAAAAATTAAGGCATCCTTCCCTAAATATTGGGCCTATTCCTAACTTCAGCCCATCACCGGCTCTCCAAAACACTAAATTACACCAAAAATTGCGCCCCCACCAAAAGTATTGGGGAGCTTAGCCATCCAAGCACCACCCGCTGTTCCGGCGCCTATGAGTATCTATTAGCTAATTACTGAAATGCCCGATTAACCGAAAAGGGAGAATTAGAGCTAGATCTGGGTTTGTCATGAATTGTCCAGCCTGCTTGAATGTCGTTGACGTCTACGCCAGGGGTTCCTAAATAGGTTAGACACTACGTCCAGATATGAAAACGTAAAGAAACGATATATCAATAACGTATTTATAACAACAAATTACATATTGTTCATTTTGGATTATTTTCTGCCAAAAGATTATATTAAACATGATTTATAGTGATACGCAATTAGCACCAGATAATGGCTTCGCGGTATGTTTCGACATCGAGTCAATTATATTGCTCACACGTTTCAGAGAAACGACTTATCTATATATGTGAATCAAGTCTACGAGTATATCCTTTGCCTCGCTGTCACATCCTTTCTATTTAATTTCCCCGCGTCCACCGTTTCCTGATTTGTCATACTGGTTGGCTTTGTTTTATTGCATCCACAGAGGTGTGCAACATACCTCAAACTTAACAAACAATCCACTTTAGCTTGGTTAAAGGGTTCTTCACCTTGCATGATCGTTTTTTATATGGAAACTTTTCCTCATTTGACACGGCATGGAATTTGGGCATACGCAGTAAAATATAATCGGGGTATACTACTCTTATATATATTATTTTAGTGATTGTGGATAACTGAAAACCAATTGGCGGCCATCTTGGAAATGGCAGCCGTTTTGGATTTCCAGTTGACCAAATACTTCATAGTGACATCTATGTAATCATCTACATTACACATTTATATCATATTCACTTGATCAGTTCCTTCTTAAATACGGGGTCATATTGACAGAACATATTGGTCTGAGCAGCCATTTTTGTTTTACGCAAATTCCATATTTCCCCTACGTAAATTGTTTAACTTTTGATATGTTGTTCGGCATGTAATGGGGTTTGTTCACCGCAACAATTGTTTCTGTTACAATTTTGTCTAGGTTAGATGATTTATTTGTTTTGCCTAGGCTGACTGGAACACCAATGAATATCTAGGATATTCGTACTTTGCTGGCAGCAGAGCCCGCCGTGGCCGTTGTTGCAGCGACACTGGCCACGCCAGGCCGACCAGGTACCGTGAAAGCAAAGCGTGTTGCAATACTCCGACTGCCGGCTGTCTGACTCGCTCTTGCGACACCGTCGGAATGTGTCCTTCCACCAATGCCAACCACACAAATCCCGTACTCGGCGTCGTATCCCGCCGCCACACATCCTGGGATCAAGGCAACGATGGTTTCAACACGGGTGACATCATTTGTTTATCTGTCATTACATACAGTTCATTGTTATAACATTCTGTTTTGTTTGTGCAGGAAAAACATTGTCAATGGAAGTGTGTGTGTGTCTGTGTGTGTGTGTGCGTGTGCGTGTGCGTGTGCGTGTGCGTGTGCGTGTGCGTGTGCGTGTGCGTGTGCGTGTGCGTGTGCGTGTGCGTGCGTGTGCGTGCGCGTGCGTAAGCGTGCGTGCGTACGTGTGTGAACGTGCGTGCGTGCGTGTGTGCGTGCATAGAAGCAATATTAACATTATATAGGGGTGTTCCTTCTAGCATAATTACGCTGTGTTGTAGAGTTATAGTAACGGTAATGTTGATTTACGCGACATGCACCTACGGTACTCGAACGCTACTAGTCCTGTTCAGCGTCGGGTATACACATTTCCATACATTGTTAATATCTTACGTAGCTATCAAGACTGTTTGGCATGATGGTGGTGATAATGATGATGATGTCGATGACTTTTTAATGATGATTATTACGACGACGATGAAGACAACGACAACATCACCGTATCATAAATTAAGTGTAGCCCCTATTTAACATAATCATCACCAATGCATTTAAAAAAAATAGTGTTTCTATAATTTTCAAACTACCCGCCGCCTACAAGCAGATGGACCATCCTTTTCCCCGGGTACTCACCTACTACCGGTGGACCGTCCTTCTCCCCGGGTACTCACCTACTACCGTTGGACCATCCTTCTCCCCGGGTACTCACCGACTACAAGTGGACCATCCTTCTCCGCGGGTACTCACTGACTACAGGTGGACCATGCTTTTCCCGGGTACTCACCTACTGCAGCTGGATCCTCCTCCTCCTGGGTACTCATCGACTACAGGTATACCATCCTTCTCCCCCGGATACTCACCGACTACAGGTGGACCATCCTTCTCCCCGGGTACTCACCGACTACAGGTGGACCATCCTTCTCCTCGGGTACTCACCGACTACAGGTGGACCATACTTCTCGACGGATACTCACCTACTGCAGGTGGACCATCCTTATCTTCGGGTACACACCGACTACGGGTAGGCCATGCTTCTCCCTGGGTACTCACCTTCTGCAGGTGGACCCTCCTTCTTATCGGATACTCAATGACTACAGGTGGACCATCCTTCTCCCCGGGTACTCACCGACTACAGGTGGACCATTCTTCTCCCCGGGTACTCACCTGCTGCAGGTGGATCATCCTTCTCATCGGGTACTCACCGACTACAGGTCGACCATCCTTCTCCCCGGGTACTCACCGACTACAGGTCGACCATCCTTCTCATCGGGTACTCACCGACTACAGGTGGACCATCCTTCTCCCCGGGTACTCACCTACTCCAAGTGGGCCATCCTTATCATCGGGTAGTCACCGACTACAGGTGGACGACCCTTCTCATCGGGTACTCACCGACTACATGTGGACCATCCTTCTCCCCGGGTACTCACCGACTGCAGTTGGACCATCCTTCTCCACGGGTACTCACCGACTGCAGGTGGACCATCCTTGCCACTGTTGCCAGGAGCACAACGTGCCCCCGAATAGCCCCGACACATCAGCGACTCCGAGCAACGCGACGAGACCGACGACAGACCACAAGTGCATGGCTCGCTGGTGTTGTGTTTTCTCTCGCTCCTACTGATGCATCGAGTAAACTAGCGATATGCCGAGCCGCACTGTCCGTGTCAACTCAAAGTTCTCTTATTTGCCCGTGTGTCACATTACACAGTTTGACGAGAGCAGAGGCTCCAGAGAGGGAGGCTTGTGGGGGCCTCTTGCTGAGCACAACTGACGCACTGTCGCTGTCTGTACTCCTAATTAGGCGACAGTTTACAACGGGTATGCATCGGGTGTGCTTTGTCTTATCTGCGTCAATGTGTAAGGTCGCATAGAGTAACTTCAGTTCCATCCGTTCATAGAATAGTGTTGAACACACGCACGCACATACACACACCACTCGTACACACGCTATACACGCACACACACGCACGCACACACGCACACGCGCGCGCGCATACACACATACATACACGCGCGCGCGCCCTAGCAGGCACCTACTTGCAGCGTACGGGAGCGTACGCGCATGTGTGTGCTTGTGTATGTGCGTGCTTGTGTGTGTATGTGTGTGTTAGTGTGCGCGCGCTCGTGCGCGTGTGTGTGTTTGTGTGTATATGGATGCATTTATAAAAAAAATACATTATTGTCATTATTATAAAAATGCTTAATTTTTCATTGGCAAAGATACGTAACTGGTGGCATCATCTTCCACGCCCTCGCGTCTAATTAGATGGGGATGACCCCGTTTCGCCTTATCTCTCGGCGTGGTCGGAGCGCGGGATCAGCTTTCTTCGTTACGAGCGTTATCAGTGAAAAACAATGCTGGTTTTGTATGTCAATGTAGCCATCAGCTTTTCGGAGAACAACTATTAATTTCCATTAAACACCATTCAATTGTTTTACTTTGATGAGTCAGTATGCGCCGTGACTTTCGTGCACTAGCTAGCGCTTGGGTGTTTACAGAGCTGACACGAGCAGGTGTCACAAAAGCACACGGAAACGAGTGTGCTGCACGTAACACACCTGTAGCTAGCTGCTCCATGTGTAACTCCTAAATACAGACCGTGCGTTATAATAAAACTTTACCAGCTGAGGTAATTGGCGTACTTGTGGCCGACAGGGATGTTGTGCTAGTAGCACGTCATCTCCTACCTGGCAATAGCCAGTGGTGGATATATGTGTACAAATAGTCTGCGCATTATTCGAAGTGTGGCTGAATGCTTCCAGAGAAATCGACATGGTGTTCGATTGAACATGTCTGGGAGTAAAGTGTAAAGCGTTTTGACTAGACCTAAAGGTTGGATACTGCGCTATGTAAGAACTTGCTGTTAGTTTATTATATTCATTCTTTACTACATTCATTCTTTAGTACATTCATTCTTTACTGCATTCATTCTTTACTACATTCATTCTTTAATACATTCATTCTTTACTACATTCATTCTTTACTACATTCATTATTTACTGCATTCATTATTTACTACATTCATTATTTATTACATTCATTCTTTACTACATTCATTCTTTATTACATTCACTCTTTACTACATTCATTCTTTACTACATTCATTCTTTACTGCATTCTTTACCACATTCATTCTTTATTACATTCATTATTTACTACATTCATTCTTTACAACATTTATTCTTTGCTATATTCATTCTTTACTACATTCATAATTTACTACATTCATTCTTTACCACATTCATTCTTTACAAAAATTCATTCTTTACCACATTCATTATTTACTACATTCATTATTTACTACATTCATTACTTACTACATTCATTCTTTATTACATTCATTATTTACTACATTCATTCTTTACTACATTCATTTTTTTACTACATTAATTCTTTATTACATTCATTCTTTACTACATTCATTATTTACTACATTCATTCTTTACTACATTCATTTTTCACTACATTAATTCTTTATTACATTCATTCTTTACTACATTCATTCTTTACTACATTCATTATTTACTACATTCATTCTTTACTACATTCATTTTTTACTACATTAATTCTTTATTACATTCATTATTTACTACATTCAGTCTTTATTACATTCATTCTTTACTGCATTCACTCTTTATTACATTCTTTCTTTATTACATTCATTATTTACTACATTCATTCTTTATTACACTCATTCTCTACTACATTAATTATTTACTACATTCAGTCTTTACAGCATTCATTCTTTATTACATTCATTCTTTATAACATTCATTCTTTACTACATTCATTATTTACTATATTCATTATTTACTACATTCATTCTTTACTGCATTCATTCTTTACTACATTCATTCTTTATTACATTCATTCTTTACTACATTCATTCTTTATTACATTCATTCTTTACTACATTCATTCATTATTACATTCATTCTTTACTACATTCATTCTTTACTACATTCATTCTTTACTGCATTCATTCTTTACTACATTCATTCTTTATTACATTCATTATTTACTACATTCATTCTTTACTACATTCATTCTTTACTGCATTCAATCTTTACTACATTAATTCTTTATTACATTCATTATTTACTACATTCATTCTTTACAACATTCATTCTTTACTACATTCATTCTTTACCACATTCATTCTTTACAAAAAATCAATCTTTACCACATTCATTATTTACTACATTCATTCTTTACTACAATCATTCTTTACTACGTTCATTATTTACTACATTCATTCTTTACTATATTCATTTTTTACTACATTAATTCTTTATTACATTCATTCTTTACTGCATTCATTCTTTACTACATTCATTCTTTATTACATTCGTTCTTTACTACATTCATTCTCTGTTACATTCATTCTTTACTACATTCCTTCTTTTCTACATTCATTATTTACTACATTCATTATTTACCACATTCATTCTTTACTACATTCATTATTTACTACTTTCATTATTTACTACATTCATTATTTACCACATTCATTCTTTACTACATTCATTCTTTACTACATTCATTCTTTACTGCATTCATTCTTTATTACATTCATTCTTTACAACATTCATTCTTTGCTATATTCATTCTTTACTACATTCATTATTTACTACATTCATTCTTTACCACATTCATTCTTTACAAAAAAATCATTCTTTATCACATTCATTCTTTACAAACATTCATTCTTTACCACATTCATTCTTTTCCATGTTCATTCTTTACTACATTCATTCTTTACTACAGTCATTCTTTATTACATTCATTCTTTACTACATTCATTCTTTACTACATTCATTCGTTACTACATTCTGACCAACAACACATAAAAACATGGGACAGTGCAAATTATTATTGTTTATTATTCCTCACTAACAACAACTGAATTGCTCCCGTTTCTCCTTGAAAACATAATTTTCTGTTATGACAATGCAGGTTCTATTAATCACTTTACGAGTGTTTGGGTAATAAATCTACAGCTATGTGTAATGGTTAACACGTCCGTGTTTAGTGGGTTACACATATATGTGTGTTGGTTAACACACCCGCATGATGTTGGTAACACATCCTCGTGTAGTGGTTAACACATCCATGTGTGGTGCTTAACACATCCATGTGTGGTGGTTAACACATCCCCGTGTAGTAATTAACACACCCATGTGTAGTGGTTAACATATCCTGTGACCTGGCCCACAGTCCACCCCGCCCCGCACAAATTGAAACTTAACCCGCACCGCACCGCACAGCAACAAATAAAACATCCGGTTCGCGGGCTTTTCTATAGAGCCTATCAAAGTTTCGAGTTGTCAAGTTGTCACTCAAGGGACCAAGGCTTTTAATTAGGTAAGACATAAAATATATTTTCGTAGATGCTTAATAAGTGTGTTTCGTGCTACCCTAAACCACGCCTAAATAACAAATAAATCACACTATTTAAACTCCATATGAAAACAAAATGTTAACAAAATGATGATGCTGCGTATTCTTCTACAAACTAGACAGGCCTACCGCCTGAAGAGAGCAGGGAGCGAGAGAGAGAGAGAGAGAGAGAGAGAGAGAGAGAGAGAGAGAGAGAGAGAGAGAGAGAGAGAGAGAGAGAGAGAGAGAGAGAGAGAGAGAGAGAGAGGGGTGGGAGACGATATATTAGGTTCTTGGTGTGACTCGTCGTTGGAAATTCGGATATCGTTCCATCAATTGCTGCTGAAAAGTAGACTACCAACAGTTTTTTCGCTGGCTCATGCAATGCTGAAAATCGGTACTTTTATCGTTTATGAAAGCACGAAGTTGCCATTCTACTTTCAGAACCTTATAACTTAGCAGTCTAACAAATTCTCTTGGAAGCAGCTTTGTCAACTTCAAAATGATTGCGACAACTTTTACAACGTCATGCTGAGCGGTAAACGAACTTGCAAAGAAAATGCGAAGTCGGCAAATCGACCACTCCCTGGAGACGGTCTGTGTGTTTTTTAGCACACAGACACACGCCGCGTTGGCACTTTTGATAGCCGCATCGTCTTCGCAAATTATCTAGTGAACTTGAAATGTGAATTTTGAAGGGCAATACCTTTGTGTTGAAACTAACACTGCTTCGTACACGTTGCTAATCAGTTTTGTTTTCCCCGAAGCAGCATACTCATCGTATTCAAACGTTGGAAAATCAGTGTCCGAATGCAATACTGAACTCGAAACTCGGTATCTTCCAGCTGAGCGAGCCCGCCAATTCCCTGGAGAAAACTCACAAAAGGTATCAAAATAAATTATATCTCGATCGCCAGAATCGCTCCACGGCTCAACCAACGAACACATTGTATGATAAAACATGACCAATTATAGACCATTTTCGGCTGTTGTTTTTTACAATTTATAATTCTGAGCGCGGGTCTCGCGGTCCAGATGGAAACCGAATTTGGCCCGCAGGCCAAGGTTTGCCGAATGCTGTACTATAATTATGGATGGTCCTCTATATGCCAGTGTTCCGAGTTCGAGTCAAAACCCGGGACCAAAATTGAAATGATACGCCTACGCTAATTGTTCTAATGGACTGAAAGTGAATGGACAGGAGATATATGAATTGAGATATGCCGATGACACAGCGTTAATATCCGTTACAAAAGAAGGATTGGATAAACTAATAACTAGTGTTAAAGAGCACAGCGAGATGAAAGGATTGAAACTAAACGTAAAGAAGACCAAGATTATGGATTTGAAGGGATGTCGAGAACCATCAGAAGTCACAGTAGATGGCGAGGGAATAGAACGAGTGGAAAGTTTTGAATATCTGGGGTTACTGATAGAAGCGGATGGAGATGGGACGAAAGAGATTAAGCGGAGGTTGGCAATGGCGAGTAAAAAGTTGACAGAGACGAAGAAGCTGTGGAAAGCAACGAACAAAGATATGAAACTACGAATTATCCGAGTGTGCATATTAGCAACGGCTATGTATGGATGCGAAACCTGGACTCTTAATAAGAACATTACTAAACGTATAAATGCATTTGAAAACAAGTGTTATAGTAAGATATTACGAGTTTCGTGGACTGAACGTAGAACTAACGAACCCATCGCAGATGAGCTTGGTGTTATACCCGGGACTTTATTGAACTTTGTAAAGAAACAGAAACTAAGTTATTTCGGTCATGTGAAACGGCATCAGTCTCTAGAAAGACTAATAATGGAAGGAAAAGTGGAAGGCAGCAGAAGCAGAGGAAGACCTAGGAGACAATGGGGGAAGGACATACAGGAATGGATGGGAGCCGACGTCTGGCGAGTGGGGAGACTGGCAAACGAAAGCGCTGTCTATAGACAATCCATCAAGGCTGCAACGTCCGGAAATGGATAAGTAAACCCAAGATGCTACTTTTGGTGTAAAACACTGGCTATGCTTGCCGGAAACGTTAATTGGAGCCGTAGAAGACCGCTAGGATGACGTGCAGTGACAGTGACCATCCTCAGGGCCAGCATAGAAAGGTCGACTTGACGTCAGAGTTAAAAAGCAGACTACTGCGACTGGCGCTTATTTATAATAAGAGTGACGCCCCATGGTGGAGTACGTGGTAACTATAAAAGTCAATATTGCCACCTGGCGGCCAATTTGGAAAACGGGTTCATCACTGCTTATATAATTATAGTCTAGCATGCGATATATGTTGCTGTTCCATGGGTGACCAATTTGGAAAACGGGTTCATCACTGCTTATATAATTATAGGGTCTAGCATGCGATATATGTTGCTGTTCCATGTGTGGCCAATTTGGAAAACGGATTCATCACTGCTTATATAATTATAGTCTAGCATGCGATATTAAATGTTGCTGTTCCATGTGTCATCATAGAAACTATTTATTTAATGTTTTTTTTAAATGTAGGTAATCAACTTCTTAATTAATTGTGTTAATGTACTATGCTCAAAAAATCGTCTGTACTAAAATGTGATTAATTAGGCTAATCAGTATCCTTTCCAATCAGTATTGAAAAAGGGACGGGTTATCCATCAAACCAATGTTTTCTGTCTGACACCGAATCACATTAATTTTATAACAAGCACGTGTCATTTGTTTACCCGAATCGAGTACTGCTATAAGCTGCACTGTGATTTGGTAATCGTATAAACAAACGCGTTGTTTCAATGCTTGCTATTGGACAATGACTGTCAAAGCCCCCCGTTGGCTGCACATTTAAATCCCTCATGCAGGTGCTTCGTGACCGGTGCGAAATGTTTTAGTCTTCCAACGTCCGACGCTCATGATATTTATAAATCAGAGGTAAGCGCGGTTGTCATATTACATGTGTTATTAAAGACAAGTTACAAACATGTGATTTATTCCTGAAATAAGTGCAAAAACCTAGGTAAGGCGGTTCGTAGATGGCTTTACTGGCGGAGGCGAAGTCGAAGGTGGCGCCACCAGTGATCGACTGTAATTTTTACCAAAAAAACTATGTAAATTACTTTCTAAGCTTAAAATCTCTACTAGGTTAGTAAATATGTCCATGTTGAACTCGTTTGCATAATATTATAGGTTTGCGCGATCTGCAAAATACGCTAAGACCTATGGCTATGCAATCAACGGGTCGCATGAGTTAATAGTACACCCATCGACATCGTCATTGATCTGTCTCTGATTCTGATTCTGAGTCTGACTTAACTACTAACTGTAATTAAGTGAAGACTTAAGGCAGAACTCAGGCAGGCGATCTTTTACTTTCTGACCTAACCATGAAAACGACCACCTACAGCCGCCAAACTTCTCACATATCTTACATACATACATACACACACTACATTAAAAAAAAATTTTTTTTACACCTACCACAATCATATTTCGCAAAACAATTAAACTCAAGTAAAACTCGACTTCTACGGTGACAACTATCCGTTGCTCCGCGGTTACTGTAAAATCGATATTGTATCGAGCTTCACAGAAATTCCGTATAGTGGCGCTGTCATTAATGTACACATGTTCGCGTGCGATATAAATATATTATATATATGATATCGTTAATATATACGGGCGTGTGAGTGTGTGTTAGTTATAATATCGGCATAGTTTCTGTTAAAAAGTAGCTCGATTAATTAAGTCATAATTATTATCATAAGTATGGTTAGCAGGTAGTGAAAGGTTTCTTCTTAATGTTAAAAAAATAAGTCTTACAAATAGCCAATAACTGTGTTCCCGTGGGTTAATTATTTTTCGGTTGATGACCAACGAACGAGTCAGTGCTCCAAAGAATGACAACATTTTGGGGGGCATTCAGATTTAGAATATATTCATTTTGTGAACATTTTGTTAATTGTATATTTTGCTAAGTTTGGAAAGTCATTTCCGTAATTAGTTAATGTGACAAACTCAACTAAGAAGACGCATTCCTCATTTCCAGCTAGTTTTTTTGGTTTACCATTAAAGTGTGTGAACATGTGATTTAACAAGATTTAACAAGATTGCCATCCAGAGAATTAACTCTAGATGGCAGGTGGACAAGAAAGCCTTTTTGGCTTATCGAGAGTCCAACCCTTTTATTTATATATATCCAGCCCTTCTGAGGTATGTGTCGATTTTATTTTTAAACATATTCACACTACTAGCACCCACACAATCATCAGATAATCTGTTCCATTCATTCACAGTCCTTTGTGAAAATGAGAACTTTCTTACGTCTAATCTACACTGCTCCTTTACTAATGTAACTTCATGTCCTCTAGTCTTTCTATCTTTCTTAACTGAAAAAAACATATTTCTATCAATATTTTCATAACCATTCAATATTTTAAACACTTCTATCTGATCTCCTCTCAATCTCCTGGTCTCTAGTGTTGTTAAACCACATTCTTTTAGGCGTTTTTCATAACTAAGATCCCTCAGTTTTGGTATCATTTTAGTCGCTCTCCTCTGTACTCTTTCTGCTTGTATACAATATTCTAAATGAGGCCTAACTATTGTTTTGTACAGCGGTATTATTAGTTCTTTTTCTTTATATGCTATATTTCGCCTAATCAATCCAAGGATTTGATTTCCTTTTGAAGCTGCAATTCCACACTGCTCTGAAACCGTCAGCACTAATTGTCAACCCTAAGTCTTTTTCTTTTACAGTAGTACTTAGTACAGTTCCCCCCATTGTATATTCTACATATTCGTTCCCATGTCCTGTGTGAAGGCGTTTAAATTTCCAAAAATTGAACAACATTTGCCATTTTTCAGACCATTTGATCAACCTGTCAAGATCATCTTGTAAATGCTGTCTATCTCCATCACTTTTAATCCTTCTAAACACTTTTATATCATCTGCAAATTTCAACACCTTACTAGCTATATCATCATCCAAATCATTTATATATATTAAGAATAATATAGGTCCCAGTACTAATCCCTGTGGAACCCCACTCAAAACTGATTTCCAGTTTGAAGCCTCCCCATCAACAACTACCCGTTGTCTTCTGTCAATCAGTCATTTTTCTATCCAGTTAATTATACCATTTCCTATGCCATGGGCCTTTAGTTTAAGCAGTAATCTTTGATGTGGCACTTTGTCGAAAGCTTTTTGAAAATCTAAGTTGATGATATCTACTGGTGATCCATCATCTACCCACTTAGTGATATATTCCAAAAAACATAACATATTTGTTAAGCATGACCTCGCTTTTAGAAACCCATATTGTGTGATGGGTTTATCAAGTTATGTTTAACAAGAAAATCCACTCCACTAATCCAACCGTTAATGCTGAGTTTCCTGTAACTATGTTAACAGCTTCTTTGCAATCTGCTTCTCTGTCTAATTTTATTTCATAAGTCTGGATAGATTCTTTAATATATAAAATAACTCCACCTCCCCTTCTTCTTATTCTATCTTTCCTAATCATTACATATCCTGTCAGTCCCAATTCAGCATCTGATATATCGGTGGTTGCCCATGATTCGGTTATACCTATTATGTGAGGGTCAGTATCTTCTACCATAATGTTTAATTCATTTCTTTTGTTTACTATACTCCTTGCATTTAAACAAACACATTTATATCCGGCTTCAGAACAGTTTTCCAGACTGTTCTTTGCTGAATTATTGTTGCTGTCTTTATCTATGCCTTCAGTTTCAGGCTTCTCTGCGAGTTCCCCCTGCGAATTTAGTTTAACCCATTAGACCCCAGCCAGTTATATTGGCATGTGTCCCTGTTCCCCAGGCTGCTGCCACAGATCTCAACATTTCTGGGTGCTAGCAGTTTGTAAGCTGTATCTTCAAAACTATTGATTTTCTATAATTGCAAGTTTTGTTTAGTTTGATGTCCATTGAATTATCTTTAAAATGATGTGACTGTGGTGTTGATTGGTTAAATATATGTTGTTATTTATTGGTGACAAACGTAGACAATTTATATTCTGGACAACTATAGAGTTGAATATCATTGACATCAAATGCATTCTACTGTGTATTTACACTTGCCATGCCTGGCTTAGACATGAAACAATGTAAATTAGTTCACTTTGTATAAATATAGACAGCAAACACAGCTTTATAAGTCTTCTATCTTGGTTGCTGTCATTTTACAAATGGCTTCTGTGTCGCGTCAACGTCACTCGTCAGTGTTGACATTGTGATCACTAGCATACTGACACCTGAAACAACCAAATGTTGACTATTAGAACAATTGAATTAGAATACGTATCCTTTTATTCTAATAAAAAAAAAAAAAAATTCATATAGTAACATAAAAAAAACAGCAATCTCCGTGCCGAAAACCCAACAGACGGTGACCAAACTTGAACAACGAAACATAAACAAAACCCAAGGTTTTATCGCTCATTCAGTTGCCTTTCGAACGTAATGTCAACTTACCTTTAGTTCAGTGTCAAAAATGTCCCATCCTATGAAATAATAGCGCAAATTTCGTCATTAGTAAACAACTACGATGTCCAAGGCGCCGCCATTTTTGAAGGTCCACAGGTGGCGAACTTCTATCGCGAAAAACTCAATTTTTTTCAATGCAAGCATATGTCGAAAATACCCACAATTCATAGCTCAGATGTCAAGGAATCAGCCAGTATTAATATCTTAAGTATCCGCAAGATGGGGCCACCACCACCAGACGCTTTCGGGCGCTCTGGGGAGAAAACACCCGGACGCTTTCGGACGCGCGTGGTCTAATGGGTTAAATAGATGCAACCTGTCCCACTGTCAACAGATCGCAGCAGATTCTCTGAGAATACTGCTGCCCCCTTTCCACTTAGATGGAGGCCATGTACATATCTTCTCTCCCAACAAAGTACCCCCATAAATCTATGAATCCCACGCCCTCTTCTTCACACATCTGCTCAACTAGTGCGTTGATCGCCATCCTCTTACAGTTTCTGTATGTTGCCCCCTTCCTCTCGTTACTGGCAAAATTCCTGAGAGAACACCCTGTTCCACTCTTGTCTTCTTTAGCTTCCTTACTAGATGTCTGTACTTCTGTGGCCGGTTGCATGACACGCACCTAAGTCCAAATTCCGCCCAAGTTAGGGTCATTAGCTCTTAGGTGGCACATAGCCATTAGGGGCAGTTGCATGACACGCTCCCAGCCGAGTTCGCGCGCAAATTAGGGTGCAACTCCTGGGACAACCCCGAGCAGCCCTAACTCCTGCTAAGTGTCACATAGCGCGTTTTACTAATGGCTGCGATCGTTCACGACTGCTGTATACTGGCGCAGACAATTAAGAAGAAATCTCGTTTTTAGAGATAATTTTAAACCCCTGGATACGTACAACGACGATCAACTGTTTGAAAGGTATCGTTTTAGAACAGTTGATTTAATCTGAATCGTCGACAAAATTCGTGGCGACTTGGAATTTGGATATCGCCGAAAGGGATTCTTGTCGTCCGAACTTCGAGTATTAACTTCGTTGCGATTTGTTTGCATCTGGGTCCTTCCAGAATGTTGTTGGCTATGCAATTCCGACACATATTCGACCGTTAGTAGAACAATTTATCATGTGTCGCAAGCTTTGTGTGAGCGCACGCGAAGAGGGATTTTCTTTCCCTGACAGCGTGCAGCGTGAGGTTGTTTTATGCCATGGCAAGTCTCCCAAACGTCATCGGTTGCGTTGATGGGTCAGTATATATTCCGTCTTTGCGATGTGGTCCCTGGGTGCTTCCGTCTTGCCAGGTCTGCCCTCGCATCGCTGGCAAGTTTCTGCCATTTCATTTTCAGGTCGTCGACATTACGCTGTGACTACGGTGAGACTTGGAAATGGCGTTAACGTCCGATGCTACCATGTCCCAAGCCGTCTTCTTGTCGCGGTTGGATAGTGTGGACTTGAAACGCCCTTGGAGTGTGTCTTTGCTCCTGCCATACGCCTATATGGGGGCTATTATCTCGTCGTGAACGAAATTATCTTTCCTATTTCGTATCTGTGGTTTCGCTTCCGCCATGATGAAATGAAATGAACCCTGGGAAGATTTGCCCTGAAAACGCGTTAATCCGCTTATCGGTTAATCATGCCACTAGCACTTAGTTGGGCGACGTCTGGGTGAATGTCATGCAACGCTTCCTAAGCATCTGCCCAGCTAGGTGACACCTAGTGAGTTGGGTGTAATTCGACCGCCTAAGTTGGGTGCGTGTCATGCAACCGGCCACTGAACTATCCCAGTTGTTCCCTCCTTGTCTGCATTGTTTGTCCCTACGTGTACTAGTATAGACCCTCCCTTGCCATGCCCCAATACCTCCTCTACCCTTTTGGTCACATGCTCTATCCTTCGGTCACATGCTCTATCCTAGCCCCTATGTGTACAGTAATGATAGCGCCACTATAAAAAAATTCTGTGTAGCTCGATACAATATCGAATTTACGGTAACCGCAGAGCAACGGATAGTTGCCGCTGTAGAAGTCGAGTTTTACTTAGTTTGTTTTGCGAAATTTGATTGTGGTAGGAATATAAAATTATTGTTTTTGTAATGTAGTGTGTGTATATGTATGTAAGATATGTGAGGAGAAGTTTGGCGGCTGTAAGTGGTCATTTTCATGGTTAGGTCAGAAAGTAAAAGATCGCCCTCGGGCATTTGTCAATTGCTGCGCAATCAATGTATTTTAAATATTACTTTTCAGTGCAACTGCGTGGCTATGAAACGAACCTAGCTTCCACTTTTCTCTGAGACTGAAAGTTGAAACATGGATTCGTTGGCTAAACGACTAAACTATTTATAAAGCCTGGCTGAAATTAAATTAATTGTGTAGGAAATTGTTTCCGTTACTGCATGGGCACATCAATATTGACAATCACACTATTTAAACATTTAATACGTGAAGTTCTATGATATAGAGTGATTGCCGAGTATTGGGACGTACTGTTTTACATTTCTGTGATCCAGATTAATCACGTCCAAGCTGCTGCCTCAATATGGATCTCGACTCGGGCGAACTTGCGTGTACAGTCGCACATGAACTCCTGGCGCCATCTGGAGAGACTCTCAAAAGGACTGTTCACCAGAACGGTAGTGTGTGCCTCGGACGTAATGAGTTTCGCGACATCCTATTAAAAGTGAAACTTGGCAACAAAGAAATTAAACTGCCCATGAAAGATGTTGTTGTGTTTAGGAAATTTGCAAAAGAAGGCAAGGCTACAATCAGGCTTAGCAAACAGAACGTCCAGTTTATGCTTTCCAACTGCCCTCCGAATAAAATCATAACTTTCCTGAAAACGATGGCAGCCAAGCTGGAATGTAGGAAGCTAGAAAAGCCAGGCGTGAGTGAAAGGCAAAAGCTTTTATCAGAACGTCCTCGTGAGTTCCAAGAGATTAGTCCAGTCACCATGAAGGATATACAGACGCTACAGAAGACACGGACACAGACTGCAGATAAGTCTGCTAAGCCAATGGTCATTAACGGAAAGCGAAAAAATCCGTACGGTGGAAACAACAAAGAAAACCAACCTCCAAAGGTATGTGCAAAATTCACAGAATATTTCTAAACTTCCCGAATTTGACTAATAAAATGATCTATTACATAATAGCGATTATCATAGAAAGATATAAATGGTTTGCGTATTCTAAAAGCTACTGTGTTGTTTTATAACATTTGTTCAGGTGATGAGACAGGCTAACACCGCCAGGCTAGCGACCTCGGTGTCTGTCACTCACAGTCTCAACGTAGAGCAGCGCAGAGTCTTCCAAGCTGTGCTCAGTGGCCAGAACATTTTCTTCACCGGCAGCGCAGGCACGGGAAAGTCATTCTTACTCAAGAGGATCATCGGTAAGTTGTAGATTCTTGATGCATTGGCAAGTCATTCAGTACTCAAGAGGATCATTGGTAAGTTGTAGGTGTATTGGCAAGTCATTCTTACTCAAGAGGATCATTGGTAAGTTGTAGATTCTTGATGCGTTGGTAAGTCATTCTTACACAAGAGGATCATTGGTAAGTTGTAGATCTTGATGTGTTGGCAAGTCATTCCTACTCAAGAGGATCATTGGTAAGTTGTAGGTGTATAGGCAAGTAATTCTTACTCAAGAGGATCATTGGTAAGTTGTAGATTCTTGATGCGATGGCAAGTCATTCAGTACTCAAGAGGATCATTGGTAAGTTGTAGGTGTATTGGCAAGTCATTCTTACTCAAGAGGATCATTGGTAAGTTGTAGATTCTTGATGCATTGGTAAGTCATTCAGTACTCAAGAGGATCATTGGTAAGTTGTAGGTGTATTGGCAAGTCATTCTTACTCAAGAGGATCGTTGGTAAGTTGTAGATCTTGATGTGTTGGCAAGTCATTCTTACACAAGAGGATCATTGGTAAGTTGTAGATCTTGATGTGTTGGCAAGTCATTCTTACTCAAGAGGATCATTGGTAAGTTGTAGGTGTATTGGCAAGTCATTCTTACTCAAGAGGATCATTGGTAAGTTGTAGATCTTGATGCGTTGGCAAGACATTCTTACTCAAGAGGATCATTGGTAAGTTGTAGGTGTATTGGCAAGTCATTCTTACTCAAGAGGATCATTGGTAAGTTGTAGATGCATTGGAAAGTAATTTTACTCAAGAGTTACAGTAAATTTGCATACCTCTGCTGAGGAATATAGTATCAGCTGTGAATATTGATACCTTTTATAATTTAATTTGTATTTTTATAAAATAAGTGTTATAGTTTATGCTTTATTATTCATGATTATAATGATTGTGTGAATGAGTTGGTCTTGGATATATATGGCAGGGCATTGGCAGCAATACAAATGTTGGTATTCACTTGTGACTCATACAAGCATGCAAGTTGTTTCAGGGTCCCTGCCACCAGAGCACACATTTGCCACTGCCAGTACTGGTGTGGCTGCTTGTCATATTGGGGGCATAACACTGCACTCCTTCGCCGGTATGATACTTACATCGTTCACGTGAAAATATAGTATTTATTTATTATTCAACATGTTAACTATGTTTGATCAACTATCAGTGTTTATCGACGGAGTCATTATCCATTGTCACCAACCCTTTGACATGTGTGTTTACTTACCAAAGTATTCTGTCTCTCATAAAATTAATGTTTACAAGATTTAATAGGATTACCACACAGGCAAAAACACCAGAAGACAAGTGGAGGAGGTTTATTGAAAGTTCAATCATTTTATTAATACATAACCCACCCTTTGAAATATTTGTAAATTTGTTTAAAGCTGCTATCATCTACACAATCAGCAGATCATTTGTTCCATTCCTTTATAGGCATATAATAAATATGTGTATTTGTTGTTCAACATCTAAGATATATCAATTCCACTTACCTATGCCATATGATGCTTTGTATCTACACACAACATACATGCACTATAAGAAATTGAAACACTACACAAAATAAATGGATGTATTTCCAACTAGGAACATGCAGTGTTGGTTCAGAAATTATTTGGTTAGTGAAATTGCATTACAGAAAATAAATGTATGTACCGGTATATCTAAAGGTCTAAGAATGTGCAGTGTTGATAGAAAATTATTTGGTTAGTGAAATTGAAACACTCAGAAAATAAGTGGATGTATTTCCAACTTGATACACAAATGGTTTGTTTAATGTAGTGTGCATGGTTGCAGGTATTGGTTCAGGCAAGGCACCCCTTGCTCAGTGTCAACAACTTGCTGCCCGACCGGTCGTCACTCAGAACTGGAGGAAGTGTAAACATCTCATTATTGATGAGATCTCAATGGTCGATGGAGACTTCTTTGATAAGATGGAAGCTGTAGCCAGGTAGAATATTATTGATCGTGGTTTCCGAGGATTTAGGCGCAAAAGAAGTTATTATTGTAAACACTGTATGAAGGTTCTTCTAAATTAACGCATATTTTGCACTGACGATCTACTAAGCCCAAGCCATCTTCAGAAAACAATGATGATTACTAAAGGTATTTAGAAATTATTTATTTTTTATTAAATTATTCGTTAATGCATTAGTGCTATTAATATGAAAATAATACTTATACATGTATTAATAATTTTGAAAATAGAAGATATTTCTTATCTACCAGCTAAAACAAATTTGTGTATCTGTGATAATTTGAGTTATTTATTATAAAACAGCGATTTAAATTAAATGACCTGTTTTTATGATCTGTTTTGTCAGGACTGTTCGCAAGACAGACGAGCCGTTTGGTGGCATTCAGCTGGTCTTATGTGGCGACTTCTTCCAGCTGCCGCCCGTAACAGCCAGCGGGGATAAGAGGAAGTTCGCATTCCAGGTAACATTGCTCAAGCACCAAACTGACAACATCAAGCAGCATAAGTAACTACTTGAGTGAGTGAGTGAGTGAGTGAGTGAGTGAGTGAGTGAGTGTGTGTGTGTGCTACCATACGTATATGTCAGTGTATGTGAAAGAGTCTGTAACAGACAGAATGTAACAGTAATATGTCATTGTTGTCCCCAGATTGTAGGAGGTGCCAGGAAATCATCTGTTGTTCTGTGTTGCTGGATCCTTCCCTACAACTACATTGTTAAGATATTTTTGACTTGAGTAAAACACACTGCATCATAGAACTATATAGCTGACATTAAACGTTGCAATTTTCTTCACCGAATCCAGTCAAGAGCTTGGAGAAACTGCATCCATCTGAATATGGAACTGAAGGACGTGAAGCGACAATCAGACAAGAAATTAATTGACATCCTGCAAAGCATCCGAGTTGGAAGGTATGTATCCGACCACAGCCCATGGAATTGGCTCTTTTGATTGGGTAACTAATATATGGTTTGTTGGGTATTGCATATGAATAAAATGTCCCGATTCTATGAATTTTTCATCTGAGAGTACTTCTAAAATAACAACATAGTGTATTTATCATTATGAATTCTATAAAACCGTGAATTTGAAAGACCGATAAATCATCTAATGAAACAAATTATAGTATATATAGAAAGTATCTATTTCAATTGGATATTTTCATGTATATATAGATATATATACACGGTATATATTAAGAGTTGAAAGATCATGGTGATGAGATTATTTTTTGACATTCAGTTAACAAATGAAAATCACCTAGGGGTAGCTGCTGGTCCTAAAATATATATTTTGGGATTTCATCATTTTCCAATAGATTAATGTTATGCATTCCCAAATTCCCAATACATTGCATTTTTAAGATTCATATTACAAATACCTATAATCACATAATGTATACTTGCCCATACTGCTTTACGTATGACGTTCTTATTTTGTTTTGGCTGTTTTCTCAAAACAATATTTTTGACAATTTATGACATCGGCAAAAATTATTTAGAGAGAATTTCCATTTTCACCAGTTATTCTCTGGGACGTTCCAGGTGCAATGAGCTAGTTTGGATGTCATAGCTGTATTTTAAGGGTTTGTAAACAAGGGTAAACTAATTAGGGAATTTTTTTTAAATCTTCACCTGGACGGCACAATTCACTATGGTCATTGGTCATAAAACACTTGAAGTCAGACCCCAAAACCACCTTATTACGCAAAGTAACATTGCAACAAACAACTTATTTCAATAGTATGATGGTATTTGTTATAATTTTGAATAATTTTTCTCATGGGGGCATATGTACGTAAATCACTGTTACCATGGCAACAATTATGCAAATTAGCCGATTTTTCACATGCTAAACAACCTTCTCCCAATTAGTATGGTCCTCAACTGTTATGAAGATATGATGAGTTTTCACCAAGATATGGCCTATAGTTACTTTAGGACCAGCGGCTACCCTTAAGTAACGTTACTTCACTCTTGGATTATTAGTTATAGGATATGTATGACAGATATGATCAGACAGTAAAGTTACAAATATTAGTTATTTACTATGAGACGAGAGAGAATCCTTGACAGAACTCACTCCTTGTCAGCATTAAGTCAGTAGCAAATATAGTTTTATTTGCCATCATTTGAAAACCTATCTTTTTAGTACTGCATATCCTTAACTTCTTAACAGTTCCACCCATCGGGTGATGATTTTGCTTTGTACATGATTATGAGAATACTTTTTTCCACCACTGAACTCAGACTTTACAAGAATAGTGGCACTAAAGAAATCATTTACTTGTCTAGTAGTAGTATACGGGCCCACCTCGATTTCATCGTTATAACTACATTTTTGCCTAAATTGTATACATCAGTGTGTTAGTTCTATCATTCATCATCGTCCCTGGCATATTTATGTTACAAAAATATTGCATCTTAGCACACTTTTAAGGCTCAAAGAGCGATTTGGTTTGCATCAACATATGCTGCTGAACAGCTCACTAAGTCACGTAGGGAATGCACAGTTGCAGCAGTGCAGACTGACACAAACCTGGTCACTCTTTGGGCCTCAAAACTGCACTACGATGCACTATTTTTGCAACATAAATTTGTCTGGGGTGATGTTGAATGGTGGAACTAACACACTGAGGTATAAAATTTCAGAAAAAAATGTAGTTATAATGACAATCGAGGTGGGCCCAGATACTAGACAAGTGCCAATTTTATAAATGTTCTGATTGTGTTGTTCGGTGTAGGTGTCCGGAGTCTGTGTACGAGTGTTTGATGGCGACAAGTCGACACAGTATTGACCAGGACAGCATCGTGGCTACGAGACTGTGCACACACAAAGAGGATGTAGATCAGATTAACTCTCTCCATCTCTGCCGACTCACAGGTCAGTGGCAGTATCTGTGCCAGTTATTACTAAAGGCACATTCACTGTGACACACGTGTATGGTTTAGTCATTTAGTAGCATTACCACAGCGGCCGCCGCGGCTGTTGGATCTGGTCAGTTCTGATGCTAAACTGTAACAGGCCACAGTTTTAGTGACGTCGTAAAAATGGCATGGACGGTCTGGCCCGCTCAAAAAAATGACATGGACGGATATGGAAGGGCCATCCCGGCGACCCGTCCACAATCAATTTAAACCCGTCCAAAAACGCAATTTTGTAATTCTACCCATCCAAATGATGGGTGGACAGTCTGTTTAAATAAAATTTAGAAACATCGTTATATATAATTACAATATTTTAATTTTTGTGGTAAATAATTAATTACTACAAAAATATAACAATATTTACAAACAGTGTATCATAGTATACAAAATGATTTGGTTTATATTACTACGTGAAAACATAAACAAAACAAGAGTGTAAAGAAAATCAATGTTTTCATGTGAGGATTGAACCGGCGTCGCCCGATTGAAACATAAATGACAAAAAACCAACTCGTTTACCAACTGAGCTAGCGGCACCAACAGAAATTCACTGACTGATTTAAGTTGTTATGATAAATTGTACAACTCCTCCTTCATACATCGATGTTCTAGTAATATGAGATTATATACGTTATTTTCTGTATATGTTTTAGTGAGCTTCAACAACTTTGAATAACACCGTAAAATTCACTGACTGATTTAAGTTGTTATGATAAATTGTATAACTCCTCCTTCATACATCAATATTCTAGTGATATGAGATTATACACGTTACTTTCTGTAGCTGGATACGATATATGTTTGCTATGTATGTTTATTGGTGTAGATTATCTCTCGTTGGTTGCATTCGATATAATTATTCTGAAAACGAGCCCAAGCTCGGCGAAACCTAGTCGACTTGTAGGCCCATTCGCATACGTTGTTTTGAATCAAATTCGATTCATGTGGAACCGTAAGATAACTGCTTGTTCCTCTATGATGACTAGTTTTTGTATTTCATCGGAATATTGCACAATAACTCATTCTGACGTTCGTTTCGACCCAAAAGCTTTCTTTGGTTCCTTGTAAACATGCTCTGAATGCATGAAAAGGGTCGGCCTGATGTGAGTGTGGGTCGTATGTGACGTCACAATACCACGTGATTGTCTAGCTCATTAATTTTTTTTCCACGTGAACCGCTACACAGACGGGTTTAAAATCGAATTTATGTTACAAATGTATTTTTCTGTATTTTTTTAATGTTCTCGAATGTTACATACAATGTTAAACTTTGTGTACACATGAAAAACGGATTTTAGCTATTGCCTTGTTTTTATTTCCTTTAAATTTTATGCAAATTACGCCATTAATTATTCAAATTGTGGTAATTAATTGATAGCAATGGAACAGTTTATGCTGTACTATTGTAGACGTCATTACACAGTTAAGCTGCACCAGGTATCATGTCAGTTGATTTCTTTGGTTTTTTCTTCATAGAACATTAGTAGTGACGATCACATGTGCGTCAGCCCAGTTCAAACATAAATTCATTCACCATGAATGCAGATCATAATAGTCTGGTTATTCTCATGCCACTATACTGTTGTATTATAATTACCTAAATGCATCACGCTGTCAAATCACCAAATACTGGCGGTAGTTTTATTTATTCTCTGATAATGCCCGACCTCGGCCGCCACTTACAATGACACATGACTGACCCCAACAGGTGTCAATCAATCTTGTCTACCACAACAAGTTCAACACATGGCCCTTCGTAACACAATATCATGAGACAACTTGGCGGGAAAACCTTGGAGGGAAATCTCAGTAATAGAAGTGTCTGTCAAATTGTTTTGAAATAAGCCACATGCCAATAAAAAAGTCACATTTCTAAGCAAAAAACAAGCATCTGGTGACACTTGTATTATTGGTAACAACTAGGAAGTATTACTTAATGTACCTTTTTATAAAAACTACAATGCTTACAAAATCATAACTTGGCATATGAACTCGACTTGTGTTGACCCAAAATTGCACAGGATGGTTTTATGTTTGGTGAAGGGGTCGTGCCAAAAATGCAGTACAGATTTTTGCTGTCTTTCAACATTGTACCAAAGTGTTTATGAAGCTGTATCAAACTTAATATGCATTTGTTTACAAAAAACCCATCTGAATGTCAATAACATGTTTGTACTTACAACCATACAAATTTTTCTTTTGGGAAGTTTCTCAAAATGAAATAAAATGCCATTTTAAGGTGATTTTTGACATATTTTTTAATAGTCTTTAAACACATTTAAATATCTCTAAACAACATAAAAATCAATTCTATTTGGTCTGGAGTATTGTTTAGTATCTGAGGCAAACTCTGAGAAAAACGTTAGCTTATCTTCAAAACTTATATTAGAAATGATTAATTCAAAAGAAGCATATAATAGCCGATCCAGCCACCTTAATTTATAATTACATGCTCAGAATTAACAATTTCTTTTCAATATGGCCGTCATTTTGTAATAATTATGCTAATGATGCACCAATTTTGCCAAAAAATGGCATTGAAATGAGCTATAATGAAACAAGATATGTTACACTTTCTAATACCCTGTAAATGTACACTAAACAATTAATGACATGACGTGAATTGCATCTTGTTACGTACAATCTAGGATCCAATATGTTGGCCATATTGTGCTAATTAGTTCATGAAATATGCAAATTAGGTCAACGAAAATGCAAAAAAATGAATTCCTCATGTGAGAATACCTATATATGCAAAATTTGAAGTAATTAGCTCAATTAATGACTTATCTGTTGTGAAAACAACGACACCCTGGAAATATTGTGACCCTATTATTTCTGTGTTATTTTTTATGCTCACCATTCCAACAAAAACCCCTGGGGCAGCACCCTTTCCAACAGAATAATTTTGTTAGTATTGCCTGATTTTCATGATATCAAAAGCATTTACTTCAGAAGAAGAAGCTCCTTATATGCATAACAGAACATGTTTAGGTATTGCTGTTTTTATTGAATAGAAGTGCTGTTTTTGGCACATGAAGCCAATTTTTACAGCAATGTTACAAAAACATGCAACCATGGTGAGTGTTTGTCATTGTACAGTGTGTGGCAGCATCTAAGACAATTTATAAAGGTTCTCTCACTGTTGTAGCTGGTGACATGAAAACATGATAAAGGTCAACACAATTCAAGCAAATGTTTTACATTTTAATTTGGCAATTATTTAGATTTTAGTGATATTTTGTTTGTTGTTGTTGCTATACAATGTCTGTGTTTGTTGTTGTGATACAATGTATGTTTTGTCATGATACAATGTCTGTGTTTGTTGCTGTTTTGATATAATGTTTGTGTTTGTTTTGATAACATGTTTGTTGTTGTGATACTGTGCCTGTGTTATTTCTCTGTTTGTTGTTATACATCAGTGAAACAGTGACTATGTTTCTTGTTGTATTGATACAATATATATGTTTGTTGTTGTTTTGATACAATGTCTGTGTATGTTGTTTTGATACAATGTCTGTATGTCATTGTTTTGATACAATGTCTGTGTTTGTTGTTGTTTTCATACAATGTCTGTGTATGCCATTGTTTTGATACAATGTATGTGTCATTGTTTTGATACAATGTATGTGTATGTCATTATTTTGATACAATGTGTATGTCATTGTTTTGATACAATATCTGTGTATGTCATTGTTTTGATACAATGTCTGTATTTGTTGTTGTTTTGATACTAAGTATGTTTGTTGTTGTTGTGATACAATGTCTATGTTGTTGTTGTTTTGATACTAAGTCTGCTCGTTATTGTTGTGATACAATGTCTACGTTGCAGGTGACTCCCACACATTTGATGCCATAGACAGTGACCCAGGGATGTCTGACCGCATCAGTGTCCTGTGTCCAGTCAAGTCTCACCTGGAGCTGAAGGAAGGAGCCCAGGTACACACCCTAGCACTGGTCACTCGACTTTGTACTGGTCACTCAACCTTGTACTGGTCATTCGATCTCTCACTGGTCACTCAACCTTGCACTGGTCTCTCGACGGACAAACTCATTGTTCTTCATATATTGTCATGTAGAATACAAATACACTTGACTTTAACTGTCAACTTGGTCACCAGTACATTGAAATTGAAAAGTGATAGACATGATTGTATCACAGACCTGTTAACAAATGCAAATACATTGAAATTGTAAATGCATTTGCATTTGTATGCATAACTTTAAAATTTGCATTTGAATGCGATCCACAAACATTTGCACAAATCAAATGCACAATCAACTGCACAATCAAATGCGAATCAAATGTATGCATAATTCTTTGAATAATTATTATTGTTATATTCATTTATACAAGTTCCCAGCATGCCATTGGAAACAGTGCCCTGTAGTGAGCACTATCCTCACCAAATTATGAAATCATTGTCTGACCTATGATTCCACTTTCACAATGTGCTCTTTGGAACAATGCTCTGTAGTGAACAGATTGTGGATCGCCCGTCTCCTGTGAGTCGTGAACTGTGCGTTATGTATAGGACAGTTGATTTATACTATTTATCAGTCAGACCTTATAAGAAAACTGCATTGGATCACAATAATTTTGGGACCTGTGTGCCATTCCTATGCCATGGTGCAGCAAAAAGCATGACATTAAGCATTTTTTCATAAAACAGAGCACCACCTTCTGCCTTATGTAGTGGGACTCAGTGGTTACAATGGTCGTGTACTACTGTATTTATTAAATGTATTACTAAAGTATTTGTGTACTTTACATCGTTTCTCCAAATAAAACAAATTGTTAATATAAAGCCAACACATTTGAAACTAATTCAAATGCATATGCAAATGTGCAACCAAAACATTTGCATTTGAATGCATTTTTGGAAAATGGCATTTGCATTTAAATCAAGTGAAACATTTGCATTCAAATGCGTTGACACGCATTTGTTAACAAGCCTGGTTGTATCAGTAGAGATACCTTGTGAAAATATCTGTGAATGGAAGGAACAGCGGAATCTTAGTGTTCATTCAACACCCACAATGTTATAATGCAACACCACAGGTTCACAATATAAATATTATACACTGTTACTAGACCTGCCCAATTGTACACATTCCATGAAGAAAATACAGAATTTGCGGATGAATCCAGTTGTATCATGTTTTAATACAGATTTGCTTTGTGAGAAAGTGTATTTTCTTGTATTCATCAAGCAAGGATGACAAAAACTGAATGCAATCTAAGAGCAAATCCTTTTGATGCTAGGGACACTCAATTTGGCAAGAGTGAATAATAGAGATTTTTTACAATAATTCTTTTGAAAATCGAGCTCAGTGGTGCAACAAAGAATTTTCAAGTAAAAACTGGATTTCATCAAGCAAATGTGACATGACATGACAAATAATCTTGATGTGACTGACTGCAGGTGATGTTGGCCAAGAACCTCGGGGTCCACCGAGGGCTTGTGAATGGGGCGCGGGGGGTCATTGTCGGCTTTGAACACGGCACAAAAGGTCAGTGTCATTGTGTCAAGGTTTATTATTTGTAAATGAAGGATATTTAATGTAGTTTACATAATATATATTATGTTGTATTAGCAGCAACCCCTTAATATATTATATATTTATATTATACATTAAACTAAAAAAAAATTATTTTGAAATAATTCACATGTATGCAGTACAAACTGAAATGTAATTAGTAAGTATAAATAAATAAAATTATAAAACAGTACTTGGCACGATGCAATAATGCTTGCGGAGAATATTATGCGATGTGTTTGATAGGATTCCCGAAGGTGAGGTTTCTGTGTGGTGTTACCATGACGATGAGACCAGAGCGGTGGTCGTTCAAGATGTCTGGTGGCGCCATCTATCTCAGTCGCACTCAGCTTCCTCTCAAACTAGCGTGGGCCATCTCCATACACAAGAGTCAGGTGTGTAGTCTTAGGAAATTCCACTTAGAAACTTGCAATATCTTTCTATTGTTTTGAATGAAATCTATTTTTCACTTGAAATGCTCTCTATTTGTCTCAGTAGAATATACATATGTAAAATAAATTAGTTTTCGTTGGACAGCCTTCTGTCTGTCTATAATTCCAGTGCAGATCACATATCACTGTCTACATGGCTATGCAATATTCCTACATTAAATCTGTTTGTCGCAAATATACTAAACAGCTTGTATTTTGTTTAACAAATCTGCATAGTACAACTTATGGTCGTATATTTGTTCCAAAACTTTGCATTGGATACGGCTATAATTCTTACAGAAGAGCATGCTTATCTTTCTCAAATGCCACCTACAATTTAATACATAGTAACAAACCAAAGAATTTATTTGTAAATAGTTTCACTTGTACCTGTTCTGTTTATACTTTGGATTATATTTAAATCAACACACACCTGTAGTTTGGTATGTGACCCGAGCTTATGGTTACTGCTGGTTACCCATGCCAGGCGGCAAGACAAGTATAAAATAATTAATAACTTGTTTTAGTTGAAAACAATTAGGTGCTTTCGTTATCTGCCCGGATATTGTTATGATATATTTATTAATTAGACATTATAATTAAAAATACTAATTATAATTAAAAATACCACAGCATACAAATTTATTTTCCAATTTACATAGTATGCCCCTTATGGTGTGTTATCTGCTTCAGGGGATGTCATTGGACTGTGTGGAGATCTCCCTGGCACGAGTGTTTGAATGTGGCCAGGCGTACGTCGCACTGTCACGTGCGCGCAGTCTCGAAGGGCTGCGCATTGTTGACTTCAACAAGAGCTGTGTGCGTGCTGACCCTGACGTCAGCAAGTTCTACCAACAGATGGCGCTGTCTCACATACAGCAGCAGAAGACATTAGGACCATACATGGATTAAAAGAATGTTGTATATGCAGCATTATGTGTAACTACTTGTGTAACTACTTAGTCTGCAGCTGGACTGGGCCAACGTTTTAGCACACACTATCTTTTGAGGGCCATCTACAAATGATGTTAGCAAGGAGACGGAAACAGTGACTGGATTCACTGTATACACATTGGGGATGGGGGGTCTAGGTTACTGTGTGCGCAAAACATAATGCTCACAGGGGAGGAGGTTAGGCCTGATACGTGTAGAGTTGTTGTTTTTTAATTGTACTTAATTTGTAGATGTTTCCTTTGTTCTTAAATGATAAGACTTTATCGTCAATGATAATTTATTGAATACATCTGTGATAGTGTATTTGGGCACAAAGTTAGATACTCTGGGACGTATAATATATTGACATTATATTTATTCACATAGTACATAGTTTTACAAGGCGAGTGGACAAATTTTATTATAATAATTTATTGTTTGCAGTCTGCAGTTGAAAAGTATTACTACTACTGTTTTATGCTTTAATATGTCACTATAATGTAGTCATTAATAAAATAATCCTTGTTTCATATCAGTCTTTGTCGTTATGTCAGTCAATGTGGACAAATGTATGTACATCAATCAATTTAGTTTATTTTGAGTAAAATAAATAACTGTACATTCACATGGAT
Source organism: Paraescarpia echinospica (assembly GCA_020002185.1). Classification (NCBI taxonomy): domain Eukaryota; kingdom Metazoa; phylum Annelida; class Polychaeta; order Sabellida; family Siboglinidae; genus Paraescarpia; species Paraescarpia echinospica. Next base: position 22,110,950 of record CM034532.1, read on the forward strand.
GGTGTTGCCAAAGAAAGGAAACACAGATGCATGGCTTGGCAACGCCATTACTACAAATTCTCGCTTATGGTGTAAACGTCGGGGAACAAACCACAGGCATCCATCCACATATCTTCCAGGGACGACTAACTTGTCAAATTTATAATTGATCATATCTCCCGAAACAGTTAATTATCAATGTATTTTACATGAACTTGACCAATTCAAAATTAAATTCCATAAAACATTTCACTTAAAAGGAAATTCACAGAATCGCCAAAGTGGTTCGTTTAAAGCAGTAAAGTTCCAATCTGAAGATACGCTGTAAGCGAGATGATAACAAGTTGTCAGACGCCAGAGACAAACACATGGGAACTGGATGCAATATCACGTTGTAATGAGACATGTGACGCAGAGTTTCGAGGGGCCGATACACTCGTCGTGGCAAAATGCGCCACACTTCTGACACATCACCATAGCCTTGAGGTTGCATGCACAGTTCGACTGTTCTGTTGTCGTGCCCACTGCGTGACTGGCCGCCACATCGCCGACAGACGGGTTCGACGGTGGCATATTCGACGTGAGCATTGTCTGCGGGTACTGTGCCACCGGTACCGCCTGCGCCACCGGTACCGGCGTGTGTACCAACACACCCTGGTTGTGGTAGCCGCCGGGCAGCGTCTGGTGTATGCCGTTCTGCGGGAGCACCACCGTATTGGCCCCCACCACTAGTTGCCCATTACTGAGTGAGGTAGACAACAACTGGTTGAGGTGTGGCTGGAGACCAACCTGTGGCAGGGGAGTGGTGTCAGGCAAGTTTCCCTTGAGGTCCTTCTGCGAGAGCAGTCGCTGCAGCGACGGGTGACTAGAGGATAATGAGATCTTGTTGGCCGACGATGATGACGCCGCATCACTCGTCGGAGCGCCGGTCGAGTCTGGTCGGTTCGAGCGTTTGATGTAGATTGTCTTGATGATGCGGTGTGCAGGGAGGTTGATCGGAGGGGCACTGTTGGCCCTGGGAGGGCCCTGATCTTCGGTGCGCACCGTCACGACACTGCTGGGACGGCTGGGGATACGAAGGACCCCGTTGCCGTTGCTGTCCATTGACAGCATGAGACAGGTGCGATCCGCACCCGACCGGTTCATCCACAACACCTTCACCGGCGGAGTGTTTGAACTGTCCGACGCAGCGACGCTCACCATCGGCGTTGCGCACACCGACGCAGCCGACACAACCGGCAACGTGCTCGCGTCGATGACCTGCGTGGTTACAGGCGGCGTCACTGCGTGGCTGCTAGCATGCTGGCTGGAAGAGTTGTTAATAATCACAGTTGTGCTTGCCTGTACCGGCTTCTTCGGGCTTATCGTCACTAGCGCCGGTGCCGTAGACACGGCCGACCGCGTCGTCGTACACATCACCGGCGCCAGCTTCATCTTCAGCCCGTTGCTGTCGATCGACTTCACCCGTAACTGCTGCGTCGGCACGGTCAGGATGTTCGTCTGGCAAGGTGCATTGTGGGTCGACGTCGTTGTGGCGACAGCCACCGACTGGGCGCTGTTCTGCCTACTCTTCTCGATCATCTCCTGGCAGATCTTGTGCGAGCGCAGGAGGTTCACCCCGTCGGCCGGCGCTACCGTCGACGGCTCCTTCGGCTTTGGACAGATAAGGATATTCGGCTTCTGACTACGTGCGTGCAGCTTGGCTTTGGTCTGCGCCTTGATCTGTGCGAGCGTGCGTGTGTGGCCCTGGGGTAGACGTGTCACTGAAGCACCCGCCGCCACTGCGCCCTTCACAATGACACCCTTCTTCTCCTGAAGTGTAGATGACGGTGTAGACTGCCGGACACTGGTGGGTGTTGTGACCGTGACAGATGTCGTGACTATGTTTTCTGACCGCGCTTTCTTGACCGGGGGTACCTTTGGCACGGTCGGTCGGATCTCCAGCGGCCGCTTCAGCTGCTGCAGAAGCGTCTGGTTATTGGCACAGATTTGAGACGGTCCACCAGGTGTCACCACTGGCTGTTTGTGTATGACCTTCTTCCCTGCAGCGACAGTGCTCGCCATTGTTGAAACGGGGATCGTCTTCTCGCCAGCAGAACATGATATGACAGATGTCGATGGCTTTTTCTCACTACATGAGGTGGTTGGGACAGGGGCCGGTTGTGACGAACGACGACTGCTCTCGCTGCCCGTAGAGGCCGCCACGCTTTGACTGAGAGTGTGTCGTCGGAGTATTGTCGACACGAGTCTGGCCCGGGTCGGTTGAATCCTTGTCGATGGTGTCCTGCTGGCAGGGGGCAGCACAGAACTGGGTGAGTCAATCTGTGAGCAGCTCGACCGCTTCCTCTTCGACCTGGAAGCAAACGGTGTGACAGCTGGGTTTAACTAGGAAACCGATTACAGACATGCTGTATATTTACACTTGATTCTTGTGAAATGATGCCATCGTTCTAATTTTTTCTTTTGTGTAACTATAGCAATTGTTCACCACTTACTATTTACAGTATTTTTTATATTATTTATTTATATATCATTATAATTGAAACGGTGTAATAATTTATTGGAAAATATCTACATGTGTAATTAGAAATAATACTTATTATACAGTCATGTTTCCATCTGTTTATTAATTACAAATGACTGCTACAGCAGCAGCCGTGGAAACATAAACTACACTGTCACATTGATGAACGGGACTATTGACATAAATATCTGGCTTGGCCATCTCCCCTAATACAAGCATCTCTCATACCCATCGCGTTTTGCAGATATTTGTGAAAGAAATGCCTGTAAATCTACACCAGAAAGACACAGAGTAGAAATACTGGTAACACAAAATACTCACTTTTGTCCCCACACATCTTCAAAGTGTTTCACCTGCAAAAAGGATAAAGTCAGATAATTCTACAAACGAATGTCAACACTGCATAATTCTCCTTTATACGCAGTTCTGGTAACATCAGATTCATAGGATTAAGAAATCAATCAGTGTGGGGTGTGCTTGGTTCAGAGTGCTGAAACATAAATTAAATAGACCAGTGTTCGAACCCACTTGCTGCCATTTCGAATCTTGGGCAATTTTGTTCACCCTGCTTTCCCCTAGTTCACCCAGATGTTTAAGTGCATACCTGTCAAGCGACCGTCATGGATTCCAGCGACAAAATGATAAAAATGAACAGCTTTTATGCAGCAATTCCACTACTTTAACACTGACTGATTCCTTCAATTCTGATTCTGGAATGGCCGTGGGTCTGGCTCCGAGCATCAAATATTGGAGGGCTGCGGTATAAACCGAACACTTTCTATACAGGTTACGAGTCTTTTTTGAAAGGTGCATGTTTGTGCGAGACACGTACCTTCCATTTGTCCATCTTTGTGTGTTCTTTGTCTTCCTCATGCTTGATGCGCTGTTGGTTGTCTGGTGTGAACTCTCCTACAAGAGACAAGTCAGGGAAGTCAACGTCAAAACCGACTAGGTCATCTCACACCACTGACCTGTTTGGAGATCGGTTCATTTTGGCATTATGCAAAGTATCCTGGGTAAAATTATGTTTTGCATAGCTAAATTCAGTTTAAGTAAACAATGACAAGAACAACTGTGATACCAGGGTCAATGTGAGTCTGATACTGCACAGGCCACATATAAATAGTTTAAATAAATTGGCAATCCAATTATAATGCAAACAGGTAACTTTTTTTATACATTCTTCTGTTTACATTTTGAACACAAGCTTCCCCACAATTCCATGTTCAAACATGTGTAGTCGTGAAAATTGGCAATCTCCAAAAAGGCCAATACAGGTCTCTAGTCTATAGACTACACACGTGGCATGACAATACAGGTCTCTAGTCTATAGACTACACACATGGCACGACAATACAGGTCTGTAGTCTATAGACTACACACGTGGCATGACAATACAGGTCTCTAGTCTATAGACTACACACATGGCACGACAATACGTCTCTAGTCTATAGACTACACACGTGGCATGACAATACAGGTCTCTAGTCTACAGACTACACACATGGCACGACAATACAGGTCTCTAGTCTATAGACTACACACATGGCACGACAAGCAACCTTTTAAAAATAATAACAAACTCTGTACAGTTCAAAATTCAAATTAAACACTCAACAAAAAAACTGTCACTAAATGTTTATCAGTGTTATATTTTAAAAACCATCAACAACATTACACTAATGAAGTAATTCCAATATGTTCCCATGCTTTAGTTATTCATTCTGTGCATAGGAAATGCATAAAAAGAAACACTACCATTAAAAAGTTGCATGCCTCCTAAAATAGAGATTCTGTTTAAGTATACGGCTAAATTTAGTATTTCTTTATTATTTTACACTTGGAATATTTGTATTTTCAATTAACTACATTAACAATCTTGTCATTGGGACAAATAAACATTTCTTGATATGATATGTATACACAGGCCTCGACATTAACACTGGCCCGGTGCCTTTTTTAAGCTATCGGGCCAGTTCGGGCCACCAGTTCTTATATTTTACTGGCCCGGCGGGCCACTGGTTTCCAGTTCTCAAAACGCTGCCGAGACGAAGCGGCGGTCACGGCAAGACCGCATCGGGGATCAGATGCAGTTCGCCAGAATTCTTAGACCCGACACAGTTATATGACACTGTAAACATAACGTAGATACTAATTCTGATCAATAATGAGTCTAAACTCCAAATCATGCGGACGACGGTGTGCAAAGCCATCGAATAAATTTTCTAACCACCAGCAGTGCAGGTTTTTATGACGAGATGCCATTTTGTAAAGTCCCGCCGTGACCCTTGGACACACTTTTATACGGTGATTGGAAGCTGCCTCGACTTTAGAATTAAGCACGCTTTTTCTTCTCTAAATATATGAAAGGAATACAGCTTAAATCCAAATTTAACTAGTTATTCACCTGTCTTGATTTCTTGAGACTGTGAATCAAACAATTGTACTTATTGTATTTATGCATACTGTGCATTATACTATAAAATGATCCGATGAAAAATGTAATAGTAATTGCTTCAAATGTAATAGTAATAGGAAGAATTCAGCATGTAATAGTAATAGGAAGGAAACAAAGTAATAATAAAAGATTACATTGCAATGTAATTGATCCCAGGTCTGATTCTACCATAGGGATGTTGTACTCAACAAGAGTACTTACCCTCTGAAAGTCTCTCCCTCCATTCGACACAAGCCTTAGTGAAGAACTCGTTGTGCAGAGCCGTGGGACCCATCCTGAAAGACCAATCTCTCACTACCTAACATCATTTCACAATAGAATTCATGAATACATATACAGCCTGTATTTCCTACATGTAAACAAAACGAACATGAACAAACCAAACACCACTGTGCTTTTTGTCACAAATTTAATCTACTGATGGTTGCAGGTTTATATTAGCCAATTCTGCAGTCACTAGACAATACACGTTTATCATAAACTAATCCCACTGACACAGTAGCAACATCTTTCACACATATAACCAACAATTAAATGTGATTGCACAGCACGAATTAGCATTTGTAAGAAAGTGGAAACATTTTCTGTAGAGTGTGGCATGGTAGACCACTGGACTGACAATCTTCAAGACTGGTATTCGAGTCCACATCCTGCCATTTTGAAAATGAGGCAATTTTGTTCACCAACTGTGTTTGTTGGCAGAGGCGCTAACAGATGTAGATCCATTCTCCATAGTATCTATGTTGGGGGAAGTAAGAGATCCAATAATGGAGATACATGTATAAATTGCTGTGCACTCACCAACTCTACAGAAGGAAAACTCTAAACCATACAAAAATAATTGCAACAAAACAACAGATAAATAGTAAATCATAATATTATCAGTGTGATTTGAAGAAATTCCCAGGAGACATGTGACCTATCACAGCAAAGTGGGTATTAAAGGGAATAAAAACATATATTGCTTGAATTCATGTTATATTACATCCTGCTATATATGCCACGTCCACCAAGCAAAATCAACAAAATTCAATGAATTAGAAATTCCACATTTTATGCTGTATATCCGGACATTTTCGAATATGCATATTTTTGGCGCGCTTTTCGGGATGCCGAGATGTGACGTCACTTATGATTCAAACTCGCATCAGGCCGACCCTTGCCATGCATTCAGAGCATGTTTACATGTCGAAACGAGCGTCAGAATGAGTTATTGTGCAATTTTCCGACGTAATACAAACACTAGTCATCATAGAGGAACAAGCAGTTATCTTACGGTTCCACATGAATCCAATTTTATTCAAAACAACGTATGCGAATGGGCCTACAAGTCGACTAGGTTTCGTCGAGCTTGGGCTCGTTTTCAGAATAATTATATCGAATGCAACCAACGGGAGATAATCTACACCAATAATCATACATAGCAAACATATATTGTATCCAGCTACATAATGTAACGTGTATAATATCATAATATCACTAGAATATCGATATATGAAGGAGTTGTACAATTTACCATAACAACTTAAAACAGTTAGACAGTTTCCGCTGGTCCCGCTAGCTCAGTGGGTAGGCGCGTTGGTTATTTGTCATTTGTTTTACAATCGGGCGACGCCGGTTCAATCCTGACAGCATGCAAACTATTGATTTTCTTTACACTTGTTTTGTTTATGTTTTCACGAAGTAATATAAACCAAATCATTTAGTATACTATGATGCACTGTTTGTAAATAATTTTTATTTTTGTAGTAATTATTTATTCGCCACAAAAATGAAAAATATGGTCATTATATAACGATCTTTCTAAATTTTATTTATCCAAACAAATATAATGGATATATAATTTATTAATTGTAAATATATTGTACAGTAATATATTGTAATTATATATGTGAAAACAGATTGTGATCTGTCTGGATAAATACAATTTAGAAACATCGTTGTATATAATGACCATATTTTCATTTTGTGGCGAATAAATAATTACTACAAAAATATAAAAAAATATTTACAAACAGTGCATCATAGTATACTAAATGATTTGGTTTATATTACTTCGTGAAAACATAAACAAAAAAAGTGTAAAGAAAATCAATAGTTTGCATGCTGTCAGGATTGAACCGGCGTCGCCCGATTGTAAAACATATGCCAAGGAACCAACGCGTTTACCAACTGAGCTATCACGGCCGGCAGAAATTCGCTGACTGATTTCAGTTGTTATGATAAATTGTACAACTCCTCTTTCATACATCGATATTCTAGTGATATGATATTTTACACGTTACTTTCTGTAGCTGAATACGATTATGTTTGCTATGTATGTTTATTGGTGTACATTATCTCCCGTTTGTTGCGTTCGATATAATTATTCTGAAAACGAGCAAAGGGCCAAGCTCGGCGAAACCTAGTCGACTTGACTTGTACGTTGTAGGCTCATTCGCATTCATTGTTTTGAATAAAATTGAATTCATGTGGAACCGTAAGATAACTGCTAGTGTTTGTATTACATCGGATTATTGCATAACAACTCATTCTGATGCTCGTTTCGACCCCAACATTATCCATGTAAACATGCTCTGAATGCATAGCAAGGGTCGGCCTGCTGCGAGTGCGAGTCATGTGTGACGTTAAGATACCATGTGATCGCCTAGCTCATTAAATTTTTATTTTCCGCGGGAATCGCTACACAGACGGGTTTCAAATTAAATTTATGCTACAAATGTATTTTTCTGTATTTTTTTAATGTTCTCGAATGTTACATGCAATATTAAACTTTCTGTACACATGGAAAACGGATTTTAGCTAATGCCTTATTTTTATTTCGTTTAAGTCACAAAATTGTGAAACAGAGTTTTGTACCTTTTTGGATTCCACAGATCACGAGCTTTATGATACCTCGTTTGTTGAAATATCTTCAGTAGTTTTTTTTATTATTGCCAAAATTGGAGCAATATTATAAGTTACGCAATTCTGAAGAAAACAAAATAGACGGAATGTGACATAGAAAGCTATTGTCGCCTCCTGTGCAGAATAAGCCCACAAGTGTCGGGCCACATATATTTCTAACACTACTTTTGTGTGACAGAACTCACCGAAGAGCTCCGTCAGTCTGCAAAATGCGGTCACACTGGGGCAACAGCTGGGTCAGCTTATACTGGTAGTGGGCAGGCAGTTGTGTAAACGTGTACTTGCTGAGGATAGCCTGCAACATGCACGGTCGTTACAACACATTTTTCAAACACACGTGTCATTTTTTCATGTAATCAAACTGCTATATCAATTGGTTGGTTTATTCTTAGTAAAAAGCACAAATGAACATAATATATAAACTTACGTTCACTTTCGTATGTTACAAATGCAAAAACAATTGGAAAATGTGACAGCGTAAACGTGAGTCATACAAATGAAATGTGATTTTACATATTTAAATCATCCACGCAAGCCATGGGTGGCACTATATTTATCCCACACAATGTATGGACGATCGCTGATTCAGTTGTACTTCATGTCACTTGTTGCCCAGTGATTCCTGGAACCAACTTCAATTCACCGAAATTCCTGTCAAAACCTAAAATATTCTAAATATTAACCTAGTCATGACTGTACAGGCATAATTTGAACCCGCAAACCACACACACCCTGCAACCTTTCATGTAGAACCTTGCTTTGTGGTCACCTCAGTAATACAGCCACCTCACAATTAAGGTCACTCTGGGACAGACCCAAATTATTTTTGTAACAGCAATGTATAGGAAACTACCCGGTAGTCCTGCTAATACAGTCATATCGTCATTCAGGTCACCTTTGTCCCAGGTGTGACCTTAGTAGTGAGGTCCTACTCTAGACATTTCAAAATATCTATAAGACCCACACGCAATGAGTTGGTTACTAATACGAGAAGTCTTGTACCTTGAGGTTTGTGTTGACTAAGATAGAGTTGGGTGTCTCGAGATCAATGCAGCCTTCCTTTGTCTGACGTAGCTGGGCGGCAGCACTCAGCTTCTGGTTGGACCGCTTCCGCGGCTACAACAGTAGACGTATATAAACCCCAGTCCTATAGTATCAATCTCAGTTCTAGTGTGTAAACTGTAGTATACAGACCACAGTACTAGGCAATAAGCCACAGTCCATGTATTTAAATATTAGCCCGTGTATACAATTCCAAGAGTATAAGGGCTTAACATATCACTTCTTCCAACTGACCAACCAACTTAACATTTTGAAGATCACTGTTCATAAGAGATCCCAGCTCAGTGAATCCACGGCAGGTTTTTTCCATTTCCCTGTGAAAATTGCACAAGTTTCGATAGGGTAGTCAATACCAGTACTGAACCATTGACCAGTTGACACCAGGATTCAAACCCCGGTTCCTCAAATCAAAAGTCCAGCCCTCTACCACTGTCAACCCCAGTTAGAGAATATATTTCAACCTTAAAGCATAAGGCTCAATCCTACCGCAGAAACCCGAGTCCTAGTGCATAAACAGACAAATCAGTCCTAGTAGACTGCTGGCAACCAGATCATTCTTTTGAGATAAAGCCACAGGTCAACATTTACAAAATCAATACTGCAGTATTCCAGCCAACCATTGACCAACCAACTGTCCACTTCACAAAACCCACCAATCCAATATACATCACCGCTACAAGTCTTATGACTGACGAGATGTACCTTCATGCTGAAGCCAGGGATGGTGGCGAGGAGTTCCCGCAGGGTTTGTGTGCGTAGAGGGGTGCTGCGTGGCGGCATCACCAGACTGCTGGGTGAGGATGCCTTGCTGTTGGCGCTGCTCGAACTCGCCGTAGCTCGGCCCTCTGATTCTACAACAGCCACCTTGCACATCAACCACCAACACATGTGGATGTCCACATTCCACTAAACCACTCGTCCTACAACTGTAGGTACTTTTGAAGTCATGAACATCTCAATAGGCTTATCGCTTGGCTCCAAAGGAAAGCAATGGCATGTAGACTCATTGTAGAGACGCTGACAGAACAAAGATGGTAGAGGCTTATAACTTACGCTATTATCTTGCACTTTTTTTGGACATCTATGATGGACAGCAGTGCTACTTAAGTCTGACAAATATTTTTAAGTGTTTCTATATATTGTAAGTATTTTAACCCATTAGATCCTGCGTGTCCAAAAGCACCCGGGTGTTTTCTTCCCAGAACGCTCGAGAGCACCCGGTGGAAATAAAGCCTCTAGAGGTAACCCCATCTTGCGGATACTCATGAGACTAATACTGGCTGATTCCTTGATATCCGAGCTGTAAATTGTGAGTATTATGGACATGCACTGAAAAAAATGGACTTTTTCGCGATACAAGTTGGCCACTGTGGACCTTCAAAATGGAGGCACCTTGGACATCGTAGTTGTTTACTAATGACGAAGTTTGCGCTATTATTTCTTTGGATGGGACAATTTTGACACTGAACTAAAGGTAAGTTGATATTATGTTCGAAATGCAACTGAATGAGCGATAAAATGGATGAGTTGGGCTGTGTTTGTTTCGTTATCCAAGTTTGGTCATTGTCAATTGTGTTTCTGGCACTGAGACTGCTCTTTATGTTGGTAGATGAAAATTATGTCTTTTATTATAATGAATTGTTAGGTAAGTTTTGTAACATTCTGTTAATTGTTCTAATGGTTGATATTTGGTTGTTTCAGGTGTCAATATACTAGTAATCACAATGTCAACACTGATGTCGACATGACACAGAAGCCATATGTAGGATGACAGCAACCAAGATAGAAGTCTTACTGGAGTCATATATATGCTAATCTGTTAGTTGTTATCCAGACTATTATGGTAAGCACATCCGACAGAAAAATAATCCCAGTGTAACCCAGTCCATCTAAGGAAAACACATTAACCCATTAGACCCCGGCCAGTTATATTAGCTTGTGTCCCTGTTCCCCAGGCTGCTGTCACAGATTTTAACATTTCTGGGTGCCTGCAGGTTTTAAGCTGTATCTTCAAAACTAACGATTTCCTATAATTGTTTATTTTGATGTTCATTGAATTATCTTTAAAATGGTGTGGCTGTGGTATCGATTGGTTAAATACATGTTGTCATTTATAGGTGACAGACAGAAAATTAATATTCTTGACAATTATAGAGTGGAATATCATACATTTTATTGACATCATATGCATTCTACTGTGTATTTACACTTGTTATGACTTGCTTAGACATGAAACAATATATATATATATACACACACATATATATATATATACATATATGAGTAACCATTTCACAGTGGTTACCACTTGTGACCATAAAGCAGTAGTTGTGAATGGGTAACACAAAGTTCACTCAAGTGCCTGGTAAAAGTATGGATGAATACTGGACACTATATATGGACATATGACCTGCAGATATGCTAAAAGGCCCGAAGTCTCCAGTGTATGTATACCTGGCCACAAACCTGCCCTGGAACAAAGTGAATGACCATTTATTCAATGCAACACTTGATCACACCACTCACCATCAGCTGATGATGACACAGCCGGCTTGATATTTATTCGGCGAAGTTTCGTCTTTTTCTTGCGCCGCTTGTAGTGGCGCAGAGGGTTGTTTCGATTGCGCCGCTTCTGTGGTTTGGAGGCGGCTGCGGGTGGTGCAGATACGGCCGGAGCAACCACGGATGCACTCTCCCCCATCATCTCGCTCGCTTCCGTTGACATAGACGCACTGCACTTGTGTCCACCAGGTGGCAGCACTGGACTATCATCGTCATCAGAATCAACCTCTGGTATGGTCTGGCAGTTGTCTGGCAAGGTTGCGAACATAACTGGAAAGGGATGAGGGCAGCAACTTGAAGAAAAACATGACATCACATTGTGTGATTGGAACATACTGTATACCATATACATTGTCTATCACAACAAAAAAGAATGGTTGATGGTGTAAAAGTGTAATGCTTTAGACCCGATTTATAGGTCTCACAAAAAATGGGAAAGCAAGCTGGACTTGTGTGATACACAAGAATGCTCAGGAAGTGTCTAAATGTCCACTGGAGCAGTAGAATGACAAATTAGCCACTTTGTGGATGTAGACAAGCTTTCAAACAGGATTGGAATGAGACCTCTTCCAACCAGCTGGCAACTGCTACTGCCAGAAAAGAAGAACTAGGGAGAAGATTCTTCATACAGACAGTGCTAGACATCTACTCAAGGCAAGAAAAACAAAGGGCAAAAGAGGAAAACATATGTCAGACTCATATGCAAAAGTGTTCCATTTTTAGTTCCATAACCAATGAACAATCAACATTCAGGGAAATGGCTCATGGACCCAAATGACCATTGCTGACAATATAAGTTGAATTTAAAAACCTGACATAAGTTATCAACATGATGACATATTATGCAGATAACATGTCTCATTTAGATCAATGATTCAGCTAGAAAAGTTGAGAATTCAGTGATTAGACACAAACTTTTCTCCTTCTTGCGTTCTCTACACGTCTTGGCACTAGTCTGTGATGACAACCATCCATTCTCATCTATGTGCTGATCTGATAAACTCCGCTCCTCATCCATTGGCGAGAGGACAGCGCCATCTGGTGGCTCACTCTACAATACATTATCACATGATCAAGCTGTTATATCAAATTAGTCGAAACAGCAGTTACGTAAACAAATCTTGTGAACAATGATCTATTTTACAACTGATTTTGGCAAACTTTCAACTGTGTCAAGATTTATAGTGCTGTTGAAAATATATATATTATAGCCTACAATGTCATGCTTACATGACTTCTCAAAACATGCAGTGTAGCATCTAATTATGTGAAGAAAGACGTACTGTAAGACCGTAAACAGCCGTTCTTCCAGCCACTTTGTAGAAGACACTGTCTAAACCGCGACAGTTGCTGTGCAGCATAGAATTAAGACACGCCAGTGATGTTGCGCCACTGGAAACACATCGGTAAACATACTGAATACAATGATAAACTAGCATAAAACAAGCATAACAAACGATATGGTAATTGTAATATTCTGTGTGGCATACACAAATTAAACCACACTAAAAATAGAAGTAATTATACCATTAAAACATATTTCAGAAAAATTATTATTTTCCTGTAGTATGCATTGAATTTTATTAACATTAAACAATAGATATTTTGTAAACAGGTACCATAGGCCCAAGAAATCCAATTAGTCCATGCATGTATTGTCATTATTTGTTCTGATATGTCTACATGATCATGCAGTTTACTTTCATCCATATTCTAATTTTCAAGTCATGGAATACTTTGTTGAAAGAATATTTATGAGCATTAATCATTTGTCTATGGACAACATCCGTGTGAGTTGACCAGCGGACATACCTAACATCCTTCAGTTGGTCTTCTTCTATCACCTTTAGTATTTCCTTGTGGCTCATCGGAATCTGCTTGAATTTCTCTAGGACCTACAAATATCCATTTTAGTATTACACAGACACATGTATAAAATTCACCGAACTTTAGGTAAGTGAACATTGCTACAGTTTGCTGACTTAATTACAATATATATATATATATATATAATGTTTTGGGGACTTATCAAGTAACGTTAGTGATCAATTTCTAACAATAACAGAATTAGCATGTTTGTTGTAATTGGCACTTTGCATCTCTGGTGCCAAATGTTCAGGGGTTCATAAGTGACACCCTAACCCTTACTTACTTTTTAAGTTATCACCTTTCAACGAACAATCAAATTATGACTGTTCCATGCAAACTGTCCCCAACCAACAAGTGAAACATTCATAGAAAACATGCAATGTTAAAAATAACTGTTCAAAGTTACATGTGTACTCTAATTTAGTCTTCATCAAACAAAGCATGAACACTTTGATACTGTCCCCTGTGCCTCCATGTATGACATTGTTTTTTCAGGATCGCGGAAAATTTACGGAATTTGCAAATTCAATGTTTTGTAACATTTGGCATTAATCTTTTCAAATGGAAATTCTGAGATAATGAAAAACGGAGAGACTTCCATAGAATCAACGTTTTGAACAGAATTCGCATTTCCAAATGGAAATTCTGATTGCAGAAAAAAGTATAATTGCAGACCCCGTAAAAGATACTGCCTTAATTAGCAATATTAAAACAAACTGCTTAATGTACAATGGTATTCGTTCATTTTGGTGGATTTATGACACGATTTATAATTAAAACATGCAAAGTAAATCGTTGAGCATCTTCTCTGGAAAGATATGTTGCTCGTGTCATGTTTATTGTATTTTAAATAATCTTCCACACAGCTTAGAAAAAGTATATTTGTGGAGCTGGATCCTCATCTTTCTGTGGATGGGAAAGGTGAGCATCTTCGTGCAAAAAGTACACATATTTGTTAAGCATATTTTATTTATTTGGGTTGATATGCTACATAAAATGTTGGTTTACCAAACTGTGTACTATTTATTCAATTTGGGACGTAAAAGAACCACTGAGGACGACAAGCACCCTGGCAGTGACCACCCTCAGTGCCAACATAGAAAGGTCGGCTTGGCGATAATGTTCTGAAAAAGGCTGACTAGTTGAATGAGACCTCATAAGATCATAACATTGTAACCACACAATATACAGACTAGTCAGTTAATAGAACGTTGCCGAGTGCTGGAAACAACTAGAACTAGAACTATTCAACCAATCAAAATAACAACATATATCAAAACACACTGTAAATTGTAATACATGCGGTTTCACACCCTTGTTAAAATGATAACCTTCCCTTAATAGCTCTGCCCGGGGTGCTTGAGCCTGAGGCAGGGATGAGTTACCATCCAACTACCATACTGTCTGTCTTTTATTTTCTACTGAATGATAATTGGCTTGACCGAAAGATGAAAACACGTTATCTACCGAAAATGTTTAACTGAAACATTGCACCCAGATTGTGGAATAAATCACATTGTGACTCAAGACAATTGTATTCTTCATGTAGCAGAGAATACGTGCTACAATTAGGACGATCTGGCACTAACAAACGAACACAATTTGGCAAATGAAATCAACTGGCGACAAAACGGCCGATATGGCTGGTCACGGAGGTTACTCACTATTTTTGCTGCTTCAACCCATGTTCGATCTTTCTTTTTCTTTGAAGACTTATCCTTTGGAATTTCTGATTGCATCTTATGTAAAATACGAAAGGATAAAATATCAACAAAGGACACAAGTCATCTAATTTTCTATGACCTATTTTCGACAGTATAGGGCAGCCATTTTGTAGACCGTGGAGGGTCACGTGTCGTCTTCGTGTATGTTCGACTTCTGTTCGGAACATTTCGTAGTCCGTATCTTGGTAACGGGAAAGCATCAAAATGGCGTCCAAAGCCGAATGACTGTTTGTAAAACATTTTGGTTGAACATTATTATATATTTTAACTGTACATAACAGCTGAGTTGGAAACATATTAAAATAACACTCCCCGGGAGTATGCGGCATTTAGTATCCGTTAATGCTATTATGACATAGAATTTACAACTTTTGGATCAAAAGTAAATAAATAAAACAACGAACATTTCAACTGACAGGTCTGCTAGAGCTAGACGATCTCCAAAAGGATGGACATACAATGAAATGAGTGTTGCTCTAGGTTGTTTAACTAATTATATACATAATTATAGTGAATATGTAGAACATATTTTAAATATGTGTTGACAGCATTTCAGTTAATAAAAATGATTGATTTGGTACCGGGGTAGTGGTATTTACCCAGCAGTTTAAATAATTTATTATTTATAAAAAAATGTCTCCATAAAATAAAAATAATTGTTAGCACTGTCAACTGCTGCTTACCTTTGCATACCTCTCTATAAGGTCGATGAACCCAAGGAGCTGATGGGGAAGGGAGTAAGATGCTGACTTGTATAATTCTTCACTATATTCTTTACTTTAGGTAACAATCGGCATTCTCATGAATTGGTTCATGCTCTTTGACATCATGATTATCATCGGCTCTGGTCCATTTACTCACAAGCCTTTGTAAACGAACGGTACAGACATCCGATATATATGTAATCTATAATTTATTTATTCGATTGGATGTGTTTTAATTGATGTTTATATTTTCTTATATGTACATCTGCAGGTGAATGGCCAAATGCACACCGTGACATAAAAATGACTGCCATACGTGATAGAGATTATACGGGTGATGCCATCGGAACGGGGAATGTTGTACAGTTCAAAGATGTCGCTGTATACATGAGTGGAGGTAAACACTGGTAAATTAGTAAAGGTGTAGACTATGGACAGAACACAGCACTTAAGTTAAATGTCTCGCAAAGAACTATAAGCATAAGCTGTAGTGTTTGCATGCAACACATCAACAATATGTATATTTTATTCAGGTTGCATCCTACTAACAATGTGACATAATGAAACTAACTAAAACATAATGTTATGCAAGAAATAATATGGACCACCATCATCGTGATCATATTTATCAGCATTCGAAATAGCACTTGTCTGTTTGTCCGGGACAATTGATTTTCGGCCCGGACAAGTAAAAGGACTCTACATGATTATCCGGTGGACAAGTGAAAATTTATATTAAATATAGTGATGTGTGAAACATTGCAACCTTTTTATTTGAGGAAATTCAAACGTAAATGAAGTTCGCTATCAATCGCGCACTTTGCAATTTTGTTAGTGTGTCGGCATCTTATCATTCCACCGCCAGTGTCTTGTACGTCGGTGTACGTTCCACCGAGTTTAGTGCTTACATCAACAGGGTCATCCGCTGAGCACACCGACCTAGCTCTGTCGTTCACGTAGGACAGATTCCGCATCAGCCATCGTTGATCGGGGTTATATTTCACACAGTCGTAAATCGTTCAGTTTGGCTGACGTATGACTTGCTTCCACTCATGGATCATATTTGTTGAACTTTGGAAATAGTAGACTTTGTATCACTACATGTTATTTGAATAATTATGTAGTTTGTACCATTATTACGCCTAACCCACATGGACATAGGCTCACAGCAGTCTTCCAAGTCATCAAAAGTTAGTCGATCCAGATCGGTGACAATTTTCAGAACTTGTAACTGGCTCTCCGGTAAATTTTTAGTGGTGATTGATAAATGGAATATGAATAAAATTCCACAGGTGTTGTTGTATCTATGTAACATTTATTTTAACAATAACGCTTGTTTGCTGGTGATCAATTGAATATTATCTTCATTTGTAAAGTACAGAACTTTGTGAATATTGAAGTTCATAGAAGTAGAACAAAATAATATCAGATATATAGTTTATTAAGATTTTTTGTGGCAACATTTCCTGGCTTTGCATTAGTCATGTTCCTGATGGTTGAGTGGCATCTTCAATGACAAACTAATGCCATAATTTTACAGTAGTGATATATGTTATAAACCATATTAAATGTAAACAGTTTTTGCAACATTATAACAAATGGTAAGGAAGACAATTGTCTCATTCTTATCTTTGTAATAATTATTTGTTATTAAATTAATAAAAACGTTCATATCAGCACCACTAAAATATTGGTATATATCTTGTAACGTGTCTACTTTTAATATTCGTGATGAATAATAATGATAATGGTCTAGAAAATAGTTGCAAATATAATTTTGCAATTACAAAATTTGCAGATTAAATCAAATTGTGTCTTTGATCACAAGCAACTCAGATGTACACGCAACGAAACAGCAGGGAGATTGTGCTTGTTGTCATAAAAATAAGACAGACTTTATTATCTTCTTTCTGAAGGTTTGATTCCCCTTGACAACCGCTCGGAGAGTGAATATTTTGGCGGACAAGTAGATTTTAAAACTTACTTATCTGGCGGACAAGTACAAGTTCTGGCTTATTTCTATTGTTGTTTATAAAAATGTGATATGAGATATGTACATGCAATGATGTAGATTTTTCTATTACAGATACTGGTGATGACAAAATTGATCCATTTGACAGTGGCGTTATTGTGTCAACAAATCCAGCAGATGACTCGGGAATTGATGATATTTTGTCAGAAGCAGAAGGTACAACTGGAACAAACAAAGCATACACGTGATAATGTACAATGTGCATGCACGCACACACGCACATGCACACACACACACACACACACACACACACACATATTTGAATACATCTCTTAGAACGATGAAATGATGTCTCAGGTGAATCCAATTGCAACCTACAACCTTTTGCTTTATTTGCCCCATTTTAATCCTAAGTCAAGTTTATGCAAAATACAGCAACATGATTTTTATATGTTTAAATTATCACAACCCATGTAATATGGGTTGCGATAATTTAATATGTTATATATGTTGTATAATTTCACACATTTCTTGTCATCACAGCAATGAATCAGCTCATATAAACATAGCTTTAACGGGTACTTTTTGTTATAAAATCAACTCACGTGACCACTGTTCTACAGAGCTTCCACTGGCACTGCCGGATGGATGGCCCAACATACCCCAGCTGCTACAGCGGCACAGCTGGGACACCTCCCAGACCATCTCCCCTTCTGTGCGCCAGGCCGTGGCCCACCTGGAGCTGCTCCAGGACATCATAGAGGACTGGTATGTGGAGGCAGAGGAAAGGATAGCCAGTCGCATCACCTCTGGCAAGTCAGCCAAGTCTGCCGGCAGCGAAGGTGAGCACCTGTCTTCTAGCAGCATATGTAGTGAATGAATCTGTTTATATCAATTTTGGATTTGTTATCTCATTTGAACTAGTTTTGTTTCAAGAATCTATACTAACATGGCTTAATCCAGTTGCAAACATATTAAATATAACTGGGAATATGAATTGTACAGTATCCTTCTTTATGGAACAACGTTTCTAACTTCGCAGGTTTGCTTATATGTAACAATTATGTGTCTAAATTTTCATTTTTGTAGTACTTAACATAATAACTTATCATGGAATCATTTTGTGGAATATCAAAGCCATAAATTATTTGTGTTCATTTACTTGTCCACCCCATTCACAATACCTGTCAGTGTGAAAGTTAAAAGCTTTTATTCAAACAAATCATACACATTAAATGTACAAATATGATAGACAAAGCATATCAGGAAAAAGCTTGAATGGAGAAACATTGAAGTAAAAACTTATAATGTCATATAATTCCTTTGTCAACAATTGTTAGCAATGGCATTGTTCATATACCTACTGAACTATTATCAATTCCTTTTAGAGCCAAATTACAATTTAAAAGTATTCTTTTATATTGACAATTAAAAGACACACTGAGAGGACTAACCCTGACCACCTGTGTGTAAAATATTCTCTAAATATATGTGTTCATAAAAATATTTTTGTGTATATTTAGGTCATAGGGCAATTGTTAGCAGTGGCATTGTTCATATACCTACTGAACTATTATCAATTCCTTTTAGAGCCAAATTACAATTTAAAAGTATTCTTTTATATTGACAATTAAAAGACACACTGAGAGGACTAACCCTGACCACCTGTGTGTAAAATATTCTCTAAATATATGTGTTCATACAAATATTTTTGTGTATATTTAGGTCATAGGGCAATTGTTAGCAGTGGCATTGTTCATATACCTACTGAACTATTATCAATTCCTTTTAGAGCCAAATTACAATTTAAAAGTATTCTTTTATATTGACAATTAAAAGACACACTGAGAGGACTAACCCTGACCACCTGTGTGTAAAATATTCTCTAAATATATGTGTTCATACAAATATTTTTGTGTATATTTAGGTCATAGGGCAATTGTTAGCAGTGGCATTGTTCATATACCTACTGAACTATTATCAATTCCTTTTAGAGCCAAATTACAATTTAAAAGTATTCTTTTATATTGACAATTAAAAGACACACTGAGAGGACTAACCCTGACCACCTGTGTGTAAAATATTCTCTAAATATATGTGTTCATACAAATATTTTGGTGTATATTTACCGGTAGGTCATAGGGCATCGCCTCGGTGCCAGGAATTGCACTTCATTGGGTCGACTTCACAGAGTATCCGTGGCACCTTGTCGAGCACGATGTCGCACCGCACTAGTGCCACGTCACATCGGGCAGAGACCCAGATGAGTGTCTACGGCGTTGGTGTCGTCGCTGACCTAGGTGTGTACAGCGATGTCATGTAACAAAATAAAACTATTTTATTACTTTACTTGAGCAGATTTTCTAGTAATTGACAAGTAACAAAATACAATTTCTACTAACTGCTTTACTTGTAACAAAGCACCGGTAGTTTTACCTAAGGTAATGCTACTTTTTACTTTGTTACTTTCATTTATTTTGCGATATATTTTCGTTACATTTTTGTCTGAACTACATCACCTGAGGGCACTCCACCTGTCAACAATATTTCATAAAACACATTTAATCACCAGGAGGATCCCATCACCAGGCCAAATAGCTACTAATATTATCCAGTCATGGGCCAGTTTGCAGTCACACAATGTTATAGTAAGTATGGCAGACACAAAAGTTATTGTTGGAGAAATACTTTTACTTCTACTTTTTCTTCAAGTACTTTTGGAAAGTAGTTTTACTTTTTACTCAAGTAGGTTTTTTAGAATGTACTTTTACTTTCACTCAAGCAGTTCTGAGGTGAATTACTTTTACTTCTACCCAAATGCAAAATTAAAGTAATTCAGTCACCACTGGGTGTATGGGACTCGTCTAAAGACACCGGATGACTGACTGTTGTTTGGGTTGGCACTACCCGGTAGTCGGCCACTGATAGAATAAACATTGTACAGCTAGAATTTATGTAATTGTCACACGTTGCCTTTTATGCGTAGCTTAGTAAGAAGTCTGATGGTGTGGGTGGGACATTTTGGTGCTAATGGAGGTGGACTGGCGACTAATGCGAACATGTGTATTGAGAAACAGTCTGTAGAAAAAATGCAGCAATACTGCTATCAAAAAAAGTAACTGGTATTCCACATTTATAAATACAAAAACAGTTTTGAGGAAGAACATATACATGTACAGTCAAACCTTGCTTTGTAATCACCTCAGTAATACAGCCACATCACAATTAAGGTCACCCTAGGACAGCCCCAAATTATTTTTTTATACAGAAAAGTGTAGGAAATTAGTTCCACCAATATGGTATGGTCTCCTCATTTTTCAGGTCACTTTTGTCCAGCCCCAAGGGTGACCTTAATAGAGAGCTTCCACTGTACACAGTTTTTTTAAGTAAAATTAAAGTAAAATTAAGAAATATAAACAAATAATTAAAATATTTTTGTCACTAAAAAGTGTTTAAAACAATTATTAAAAAGAGTGCATGTCATGCAGCTAAAATAAGCAGTATCGCTAAATGAAAGATGAACACCATTGCATAAATTGTAGCCCTGCAGTGCTGCATTGACGCTGGTCTCTCTCTCGTCTTAATTAGTTGCAACTAAAGCCCCCAACGAGGGGCTGCAGTTGGACCTGCCCTATCTGGGGGCGGATGATGTCATCGAGGAGGTGGTGGTCATTCTGGCCAAGCTGGAGAAGGACCGGATTGAGACGAAGGCCGCCCTACAGAAGGAGCGGGAGAGGAAGAAGAAACTACGCACCAAGATAGACACACTCGCCCAGGATCGACTCGTCAACCTGCCCAAGGCTGTGCAGAAGGGTGATTGTTTGTTACAAATCAATCTGGAGCTGTACAGATAGATTAATCTCTTCTAAATAGTTGTACACCTGTAGTGTTGAAAATATTCCTTATTTCTTGGATTAATTTCACGAACACATTACAGAAGGTCTGTATATTGTCTGTAATGTATTGTCTATTCATATAAAAATATTGATGCACCACATTTCACAAAATGGTTTACAGACAAGTTAGCAGCTGTCTTGTTTAACTTCATACAGTGTGTATCAATGTATTTTTAATCAAAACCTTTAGGCTGACACATGTAGGCAATTTTATGTTACGACAGCTGAATATATGCAGTAACTAGTATGTGAGGAAATGTTCGTGGGTATCCACCGGTCAGGGTAATTCACAGTTTCATGTGGCAAGTGAAATGGATCTGAGGTTAAGTGACATCGGTTTTGTCTAGTGTTAGACAATGTGTTTCATACTTCTCATGTAACAACATTCACATTATAAAAAATTTACTTAAATTGTGTAGCTATAGTTAGTTACTTGAGCAGATGCCACATTTACATTGTAAGATATTAAATAATTTGTCAGTCTAGGGACTCTAAGTGTTCAACTTAATTCTATGTATTTATTTAAATTATTTTTAATTAATTTATCTGCTTAATTTATATGTTTATCTTATGTTTCAATTTATTGTAGTTGTTTCTTTAACTAACATATTTAACTTAGGTTTACTTATCTTTTAAGCACACTTTTATTTTACCTTTTCAACATATGTTAAATGAACGTAGTACAACTTTGTTAGCCCCTTTAAGTAGACATATGACGTGATACATATGTTAATAATGACAATACATTATTTTTGTGCATGCACTGTGTCTGTTGTCACGTCACCTGCACCATCTCACAGAGCATGAAGCATGTGCTATGGACATCAGTGAACTCAAGTGGCATGTCTCGTACCGCGGTCGCTATGAGGCTCGGTTCAAGGAGAAGGTCGCAATGGCCGAGACCCTCAATCAGAAGTTGGAGGAAGACATTGACTTTGTGAAGAAACATGTGTATGTTAACACCCAGAGAGCCAGTGACCAGAAAGTCACATAAAATGGCAACTTTAGAGAACTACCAAACAGTACCTCATGGAAAGACATGACACAGTTGAGGAGAACGCTTTCACCAAAATGCATTTTTGTTGTATTTTTATGGATGGAGAGTTTAACTTGAGAATAATCGGAACCATTTTTTTGAAAAAAATCACTAATGTGTCATTAATAAGAAAATGCTGATATAACTGGTATAAGAAGATATTCAAGAAATGTGTCGGCAGTTAATAACGCGGTGTACATGCGCTTGGGGTTTGTGGTTCCATGCATTGTGCTTCTATTAGGTACTGTGTGGTATTTTCTTTGTAGCGACACATCACATCACTTGCCATTGACATGACACAACTCTCTTAAGCTTGACGATGATAACACCCAATAGCACAGTAAACTAGCGTATTATACCACTTGCATATTGACATTTGTACACACGCACACATGCATGCATGCATGCATACACATATGGACATATGAATGAACAGATGACCAATAAACACACATACATACACTGATAACATATTTATTTGCCTAATTGTATGAACACACACACACACGCACACACGTACACACATGCACACACATAACACACACACAACACACACACACAACATACACACACACGTGTGTCCTGTTCTAGACCGCTAGTTGCCGAGAAGTTGGAATTAGAAGGAGGAGCCATGGACAGAATCAAACGTGCACAGGAAGATGTGAGTAGCAACATTTACATCCAAAGACTGCAAATTGTTTAATTCACAATATTTTAGTAATTTATTACCTGTGTATGCAATCGTGTCTGCGTTGTTTGCCTAATTCTGTATAATCAGCCAAGTTATCTGTGTTCGTCAGACAGCAGAAGAGCTAGACACGACGGTCCAGCGATGCAAGTCAGTCGTGATTAAACACGGAGAGGCCCACGTCAAGGCTGACAATGAACGCGTCACTATTAAGAGCGACCTGGAAGTAGTTAGCACTGAACTGAACACCATACAGTAAGTAGCACACTGCGGTCAGTACATAACACACTGAGTTAAGTACATTAAGTAGCACACTGCGCTTAGTACATAACACACTGAGTTAAGTATAGTAAGTTGCACACTGCGCTTACTACATAACACACTGAGTTAAGTACAGTAAGTTGCACACTGCGCTTAGTACATAACACACTGAGTTAAGTACAGTAAGTAGCACACTGCGCTCACTACATAACACACTGAGTTAAGTACAGTAAGTAGCACACTGCGCTCACTACATAACACACTGAGTTAAGTACAGTAAGTAGCACACTGCGCTCACTACATAACACACTGAGTTAAGTACAGTAAGTTGCACACTGCGCTCACTACATAACACACTGAGTTAAGTACAGTAAGTTGCACACTGCGCTCACTACATAACACACTGAGTTAAGTACAGTAAGTTGCACACTGCGCTCACTACATAACACAGTGAGTTAAGTACAGTAAGTAGCACACTGCACTCACTACATAACACACTGAGTTAAGTACAGTTAGTACCACACTGCGCTCACTACATAATACACTGAGTTAAGTACAGTAAGTAGCACACTGCGCTCACTACATAACACACTGAGTTAACTACAGTAAGTTGCACACTGCGCTTAGTACATAACACACTGAGTTAAGTACAGTAAATAGCACACTCCACTCACTACATAACACACTGAGTTAAGTACAGTAAGTTGCACACTGCGCTCACTACATAACACACTGAGTTAAGTACAGTAAGTAGCACACTGCGCTCACTACATAACACACTGAGTTAAGTACAGTAAGTAGCACACTGCGCTCACTACATAACACACTGAGTTAAGTACAGTAAGTTGCACACTGCGCTCAGTACATAACACACTGAGTTAAGTACAGTAAGTAGCACACTGCGCTTAGTACATAACACACTGAGTTAAGTACAGTAAGTAGCACACTGCACTCACTACATAACACACTAAGTTAAGTACAGTAAGTTGCACACTGCGCTCACTACATAACACACTGAGTTATGTACAGTAAGTTGCACACTGCACTCACTACATAACACACTGAGTAAAGTACAGTAAGTTGCACACTGCGCTCACTACATAACACACTGAGTTAAGTACAGTAAGTTGCACACTGCACTCACTACATAACACACTGAGTTTCTGAGTTAAGTACAGTAAGTAGCACACTGCGCTCACTACATAACACACTGAGTTAAGTACAGTATGTAGCACAATGCGCTCACTACATAACACACTGAGTTAAGTACAGTAAGTAGCACACTGCGCTCATTACATAACACACTGAGTTAAGTACAGTAAGTAGCACACTGCGCTCACTACATAACACACTGAGTTAAGTACAGTAAGTAGCACACTGTGCTCACTACATAACACACTGAGTTAAATACAATAAGTAGCACACTGCGCTCACTACATAACACACTGAGTTAAGTACAGTAAGTAGCACACTGCGCTCACTACATAACACACTGAGTTAAGTACAGTAAGTAGCACACTGCGCTTAGTACATAACACACTGAGTTAAGTACAGTAAGTTGCACACTGCGCTCACTACATAACACACTGAGTTAAGTACAGTAAGTAGCACACTGCGCTCACTACATAACACACTGAGTTAAGTACAGTAAGTAGCACACTGCGCTCACTACATAACACACTGAGTTAAGTACAGTAAGTAGCACACTGCGCTCACTACATAACACACTGAGTTATGTACAGTAAGTAGCACACTGCGCTCACTACATAACACACTGAGTTAAGTACAGTAAGTAGCACACTGCGCTCACTACATAACACACTGAGTTATGTACAGTAAGTAGCACACTGCGCTACATAACACACCGAGTTAAGTACAGTAAGTAGCACACTGCGCTCACACTGCATAACACACTGAGTTAAGTACAGCAAGTAGCACACCGCGCTTTCAGTGCTAACACACTGAGTTGGCACAGTAAGCAGCACACCGCGCCTCACTACATACACACTCGAGTTATACAGTGGCAGCATTATCAAGGCCACTTAAGCATAACACACCGAGTTAAGTACAGTAAGTAGCACACCGCTCATCAGCATAACACACTGAGTTAAGTACAGTAAGCTGTAATATCGCACTCACTACATAACACACTGAGTTAAGTACAGTAAGTAGCACACTGCGCTTAGTACATAACACACTGAGTTAAGTACAGTAAGTAGCACACTGCGCTCACTACATAACACACTGAGTTAAGTACAGTAAGTAGCACACTGCGCTCACTACATAACACACTGAGTTAAGTACAGTAAGTAGCACACTGCGCTCACTACATAACACACTGAGTTAAGTACAGTAAGTTGCACACTGCACTCACTACATAACACACTGAGTTAAGTACAGTAAGTAGCACACTGCGCTCACTACATAACACACTGAGTTAAGTACAGTAAGTAGCACACTGCGCTCACTACATAACACACTGAGTTAAGTACAGTAAGTAGCACACTGCGCTCACTACACTGCAACTACATAACACACTAAGTTAAGTACAGTAAGTTGCACACTGCGCTCACTACATAACACACTGAGTTATGTACAGTAAGTTGCACACTGCACTCACTACATAACACACTGAGTAAAGTACAGTAAGTTGCACACTGCGCTCACTACATAACACACTGAGTTAAGTACAGTAAGTTGCACACTGCACTCACTACATAACACACTGAGTTTCTGAGTTAAGTACAGTAAGTAGCACACTGCGCTCACTACATAACACACTGAGTTAAGTACAGTATGTAGCACAATGCGCTCACTACATAACACACTGAGTTAAGTACAGTAAGTAGCACACTGCGCTCATTACATAACACACTGAGTTAAGTACAGTAAGTAGCACACTGCGCTCACTACATAACACACTGAGTTAAGTACAGTAAGTAGCACACTGTGCTCACTACATAACACACTGAGTTAAATACAATAAGTAGCACACTGCGCTCACTACATAACACACTGAGTTAAGTACAGTAAGTAGCACACTGCGCTCACTACATAACACACTGAGTTAAGTACAGTAAGTAGCACACTGCGCTCACTACATAACACACTGAGTTAAGTACAGTAAGTAGCACACTGCGCTCACTACATAACACACTGAGTTAAGTACAGTAAGTAGCACACTGCGCTCACTACATAACACACTGAGTTATGTACAGTAAGTAGCACACTGCGCTCACTACATAACACACTGAGTTAAGTACAGTAAGTAGCACACTGCGCTCACTACATAACACACTGAGTTAAGTACAGTAAGTAGCACACTGCGCTCACTACATAACACACTGAGTTAAGTACAGTAAGTAGCACACTGCGCTCACTACATAACACACTGAGTTAAGTACAGTAAGTAGCACACTGAACTCACTACATAACACACTGAGTTAAGTACAGTAAGTAGCACACTGCGCTCACTACATAACACACTGAGTTAAGTACAGTAAGTAGCACACTGCGCTCACTACATAACACACTGAGTTAAGTACAGTAAGTTGCACACTGCGCTCACTACATAACACACTGAGTTAAGTACAGTAAGTAGCACACTGCGCTCACTACATAACACACTGAGTTAAGTACAGTAAGTTGCACACTGCGCTCACTACATAACACACTGAGTTAAGTACAGTAAGTAGCACACTGCGCTCACTACATAACACACTGAGTTAAGTACAGTAAGTAGCACACTGCGCTCACTACATAACACACTGAGTTAAGTACAGTAAGTTGCACACTGCGCTCAGTACATAACACACTGAGTTAAGTACAGTAAGTAGCACACTGCGCTTAGTACATAACACACTGAGTTAAGTACAGTAAGTAGCACACTGCACTCACTACATAACACACTAAGTTAAGTACAGTAAGTTGCACACTGCGCTCACTACATAACACACTGAGTTATGTACAGTAAGTTGCACACTGCACTCACTACATAACACACTGAGTAAAGTACAGTAAGTTGCACACTGCGCTCACTACATAACACACTGAGTTAAGTACAGTAAGTTGCACACTGCACTCACTACATAACACACTGAGTTTCTGAGTTAAGTACAGTAAGTAGCACACTGCGCTCACTACATAACACACTGAGTTAAGTACAGTATGTAGCACAATGCGCTCACTACATAACACACTGAGTTAAGTACAGTAAGTAGCACACTGCGCTCATTACATAACACACTGAGTTAAGTACAGTAAGTAGCACACTGCGCTCACTACATAACACACTGAGTTAAGTACAGTAAGTAGCACACTGTGCTCACTACATAACACACTGAGTTAAATACAATAAGTAGCACACTGCGCTCACTACATAACACACTAAGTAGCACACTGCGCTCACTACATAACACACTGAGTTAAGTACAGTAAGTAGCACACTGCGCTCACTACATAACACACTGAGTTAAGTACAGTAAGTAGCACACTGCGCTCACTACATAACACACTGAGTTAAGTACAGTAAGTAGCACACTGCGCTCACTACATAACACACTGAGTTAAGTACAGTAAGTTGCACACTGCGCTCACTACATAACACACTGAGTTAAGTACAGTAAGTAGCACACTGCGCTCACTACATAACACACTGAGTTAAGTACAGTAAGTAGCACACTGCGCTCACTACATAACACACTGAGTTAAGTACAGTAAGTAGCACACTGCGCTCACTACATAACACACTGAGTTAAGTACAGTAAGTAGCACACTGCGCTCACTACATAACACACTGAGTTAAGTACAGTAAGTAGCACACTGCGCTCACTACATAACACACTGAGTTAAGTACAGTAAGTAGCACACTGCGCTCACTACATAACACACTGAGTTATGTACAGTAAGTAGCACACTGCGCTCACTACATAACACACTGAGTTAAGTACAGTAAGTAGCACACTGCGCTCACTACATAACACACTGAGTTATGTACAGTAAGTAGCACACTGAACTCAGTACAGTGAGCAGAACATAGAACTTAGTGGCCTGCGTTTCACACTAGTCTCCTCTACTTGTTGTGAGGAGTTGACTCATGAATCGAAGCTGGAGCTGGAGTCACTCTAGTCCACTCTACTTGTAGGGAGGTGTTGACTCATGAGTCATATGTGGAGCTTGAGTCTCTCCACTCCACTCTACTTGTAGGGAGGTGTTGACACATGAGTCATATGTGGACCTTGAGTCACTCCAGTCCACTCTACTTGTAGGAGGTGTTGACTCATGAGGAATATCTGGAGCTTGAGTCACTCCAGTCCACTCTATTTGTAGGAGGTGTTGACTCATGAGGCATATGTGGAGCTTGAGTCACTCCAGTCCACTCTACTTGTAGGGAGGTGTTGACTCATGAGGCATATGTGGAGCTTGAGTCACTCCACTCCACTCTACTTGTAGTGAGGAGTTGAATCATCAGTCAACTACTAAAACTAATTATAGTAATAGAAATATTTATATAGCGTCCGGTCAATCGAAAAAGCTCTCAGACATTATACATACATTCATAATAGTATTTTACATAAAAAGAAATGCAAACAACATAAACATGTTAAAATAGTTATATAACACTATGTTAAATCAATTTAGTAATACAAGAAAAAGTATTAAAAAATCATCATGAAACAGCTAACAAAATAAAGATATTTGAAAAACTACTTTAATTAACAAAATGATTATGAAACTGTTAACAAAATAAATACACTGACATATTATAAAAAAACTTTTTTTAAATATATTCATTTATACAAGTGACACTGAAAGAATGACGATAAATATGCTAACAAAAAACTAATACAATAAAATATACAATATCAAGCGAATGTACATAAAAAGTCCTCATCAGTGAATGGAGTCTGTCTCACTCTAGTCAAAGACTTATTAAAGGAAATAAAAACAAGGCATTAGCTAAAATCCGTTTTCCATGTGTGCACAAAGTTTAACGTTGTATGTAACATTCGAGAACATTAAAAAAATACAGAAAAATACATTTGCAGCATAAATTTGATTTTAAACCCATCTGTGTAGTGATTCCCATGGAAAATAAAAATTTAATGAGCTAGGCGATCAAGTGGTATCGTGACGTCACATATGACCCACACCTGCATCAGGCCGACCCTTTCGATGCATTCAGAGCATGTTTACAAGGATAGCTTTTGGGTCGAAACGAGCATCAGAATGAGTAATTGTGCAATATTCCGATGTTATACAAACACTAGTCATCATAGAGGAACAAGCAGTTATCTTATAGTTCCACATGAAACCAATTTTATCCAAAACAATGAATGCGAATGGGCCTACAAGTCGACTAGGTTTCGCCGAGCTTGGGCTCATTTCCAGAATAATTATATCGAATGCAACCAATGGGAGATAATCTACACCAATATACATACATAGCAAACATATATTGTATCCAGCTACAGAAAGTAACGTGTATAATCTCATAATATCACTAGAATATCGATGTATGAAGGAGGAGTTATACAATTTATCATAACAACTTAAATCAGTCAGTGAATTTCGCGGTGTTATTCACAGTTGTTGAAGCTCACTAAAAACCTCCAACTGCACCCCCTTGAGATTCCTTTGAGACTGACTAAAAACCTCCCACTGTACCCTCTTGAGACTCCTTTGAGACCGACTAAAAACTTCCAACTGCACCCTCTTGAGATTCCTTTGAGACTGACTAAAAACCACCTATTGCACCCCCTTGAGACTCCTTTGAGACTGACTAAAAACCTCCTATTGCACCCCCTTGAGACTCCTTTGAGACTGACTAAAAACCTCCAACTGCACCCTCTTGAGATTCCTTTGAGACTGACTAAAAACCTCCTATTGCACCCCCTTGAGTCTCCTTTGAGACTGATTAAAAACCTCCCCCTGCACCCCCTTGAGACTCCTTTGAGATTGACTAAAACCTCCAACTGCACCCCCTTGAGATTCCTTTGAGACTGACTATAAACCTCCTACTGCACCCCCTTGAGACTCCTTTGAGACTGACTATAAACCTCCTACTGCACCCCTTGAGACTCCTTTGAGACTGACTAAAAACCTCCTACTGCACCCTCTTGAGACTCCTTTAGACTGACTAAAAACCTCCCACTGCATCTCCCCTTGAGAGTGACTAAACATTTCCCTTTCCAAGATATTTGGTGCTAATCCTATCTCCAGTTCCCCACCAAAAATATTAGGGGCTGAGCCCCAAGCCTCCCAATTCCGGCTCTTATGTGAAGAGATGAAAAGCCAATACATTTCACCAATCACTGCATTATGAATATTTTATTTCATTGTGTTTTTTATAACACATTTTCCTAGGAAGAAAGTCTGATAGCAGTGCGTAGTTATGGGATAAGCATTGCGTTACAACAGACGTTCACCTACAGATGCTGTAAATTAAGAATTAATAATATTTATACACTTGTACGCAGGTTGATGGTAGGTCTTTCCACTTTCGTCGTTCAAAAATCATCAGTATTGAATTCAAAACAACTTTCAGAATGATATGTACGCAATCAGTCAATAACACAATTGTAACTTGTACACATTATCAAGCACAACGTTTCTTCATATTTAGTTTACTATAATATATTATATTAAGTCGCACACATTTTTTTCAAACAGCATGTAAAAGTTTATAAATAGTATCTCAAACAACCTGCCGCCGCACAGACCGACCAAAGTTTCTTTTATTAAATGTTTTTCCGTCGACCTCCGTCATAACGAAGCGGTTGTGTTGCTCCATCTGCCATCCGACCACAAGAGGACGCCACTCGGTTGCCGGAACAGAAAAGCAGCGAGT
Organism: Paraescarpia echinospica; assembly: GCA_020002185.1. Taxonomy (NCBI): domain Eukaryota; kingdom Metazoa; phylum Annelida; class Polychaeta; order Sabellida; family Siboglinidae; genus Paraescarpia; species Paraescarpia echinospica. Next base: position 22,142,441 of record CM034532.1, read on the forward strand.
GAAATGTGTCATTATATTAATGTCTTTGCCCCAGTCGACTCTACTTGTCGTGATGAGTTGACTCATGAATCGTACGTGGAGCTTGAGTTACTCTAGTCCACTCTACTTGCAGTGGGGAGCTGTCGTCGGAGAAGGCGACTCATGAGTCATACGTTGAGCAGGTGGATACATACCAACAGCACTTGGAGGAGAGTGAGCAGGAGCTGACGGTGCTCCACATGAGGGAGGAGAACTGTCGCGTTGCCGAGGACCTCCAGAGAGCCAAGGTGAGGCACGAGTGGTACTTGTATGGTCTGTGTGCCGCTTAATTGTGCAGTCACCGTGCTGTGTAATTTCAGAGTCCTTACCACAGCGTCACTTGTGCACCAGTGTTTCTATTTTGTATTTTCATTGCCACTTTTAGCAGATTGTTCACCATTGTTCATATATATATATATATATAATATAGTGTGTGAATCGTTCCCACTGTCCACCCCTGCACTGTGCAGAATGGTCTATCCCGTGCACTGTCCATCCTTTGCACTGTGCAGAATGGTCTATCCCGTTCACTGTCCATCCTTTGCACTGTGCAGAATGATGTATCCCGTGCACTGTCCATCCTTTGCACTGTGCAGAATGGTCTATCCCATTCACTGTCCATCCTTTGCACTGTGCAGAATGATCTATCCCGTTCACTGTCCATCCTTTGCACTGTGCAGAATGATATATCCCGTTCACTGTCCATCCTTTGCACTGTGCAGAATGATCTATCCCGTTCACTGTCCATCCTTTGTGCTGTGCAGAATGGTCTATCCCGTTCACTGTCCATCCTTTGTACTGTGCAGAATGGTCTATCCTGTTCACTGTCCATCCTTTGTACTGTGCAGAATGGTCTATCCCGTTCACTGTCCATCCTTTGTACTGTGCAGAATGATCTATCCCGTTCACTATCCATCCTTTGTGCTGTGCAGAATGGTCTATCCCGTTCACTGTCCATCCTTTGTGCTGTGCAGAATGGTCTATCCCGTTTAGTGTCCATCCTTTGTGCTGTGCAGAATGATCTATCCCATTCACTGTCCATCCTTTGTGCTGTGCAGAATGATCTATCCCGTTCACTGTCCATCCTTTGCGCTGTGCAGAATGGTCTATCCCATCCACTGTCCATCCTTTGTACTGTGCAGAATGATCTATCCCGTTCACTGTCCATCCTTTGTGCTGTGCAAAATGGTCTATCCCGTTCACTGTCCATCCTTTGTGCTGTGCAGAATGATCTATCCCGTTCACTGTCCATCCTTTGCACTGTGCAGAATGGTCTATCCCGTTCACTGTCCATCCTTTGTACTGTGCAGAATGGTCTATCCTGTTCACTGTCCATCCTTTGTGCTGTGCAGAATGATCTATCCCATTCACTGTCCATCCTTTGTGCTGTGCAGAATGGTCTATCCCGTTCACTGTCCATCCTTTGCACTGTGCAGAATGATCTATCCCGTTCACTGTCCATCCTTTGTGCTGTGCAGAATGGTCTATCCCGTTCACTGTCCATCCTTTGCGCTGTGCAGAATGGTCTATCCCGTTCACTGTCCATCCTTTGCACTGTGCAGAATGATCTATCCCGTTCACTGTCCATCCTTTGTGCTGTGCAGAATGGTCTATCCCGTTCACTGTCCATCCTTTGCGCTGTGCAGAATGGTCTATCCCGTTCACTGTCCATCCTTTGCACTGTGCAGAATGATCTATCCCGTTCACTGTCCATCCTTTGTGCTGTGCAGAATGGTCTATCCCGTTCACTGTCCATCCTTTGCACTGTGCAGAATGGTCTATCCCGTTCACTGTCCATCCTTTGCACTGTGCAGAATGATCTATCCCATTCACTGTCCATCCTTTGCACTGTGCAGAATGATCTATCCCGTTCACTGTCCATCCTTTGCACTGTGCAGAATGGTCTATCCCGTTCACTGTCCATCCTTTGCACTGTGCAGAATGATGTATCCCGTGCACTGTCCATCCTTTGCACTGTGCAGAATGGTCTATCCCGTTCACTGTCCATCCTTTGCACTGTGCAGAATGATCTATCCCGTTCACTGTCCATCCTTTGCACTGTGCAGAATGATCTATCCCGTTCACTGTCCATCCTTTGCACTGTGCAGAATGATATATCCCGTTCACTGTCCATCCTTTGCACTGTGCAGAATTATCTATCCCGTTCACTGTCCATCCTTTGTACTGTGCACAATGGTCTATCCCGTTCACTGTCCATCCTTTGTACTGTGCAGAATGGTCTATCCCGTTCACTGTCCATCCTTTGTACTGTGCAGAATGATCTATCCCGTTCACTGTCCATCCTTTGTGCTGTGCAGAATGGTCTATCCCGTTCACTGTCCATCCTTTGTGCTGTGCAGAATGGTCTATCCCGTTCAGTGTCCATCCTTTGTGCTGTGCAGATTGATCTATCCCGTTCACTGTCCATCCTTTGTGCTGTGCAGAATTATCTATCCCGTTCACTGTCCATCCTTTGCGCTGTGCAGAATGGTCTATCCCATTCACTGTCCATCCTTTGTACTGTGCAGAATTATCTATCCCGTTCACTGTCCATCCTTTGTGCTGTGCAAAATGGTCTATCCCGTTCACTGTCCATCCTTTGTGCTGTGCAGAATGATCTATCCCATTCACTGTCCATCCTTTGCACTGTGCAGAATGGTCTATCCCGTTCACTGTCCATCCTTTGTACTGTGCAGAATGGTCTATCCCGTTCACTGTCCATCCTTTGTGCTGTGCAGAATGGTCTATCCTGTTCACTGTCCATCCTTTGTGCTGTGCAGATTGATCTATCCCATTCACTGTCCATCCTTTGTGCTGTGCAGAATGGTCTATCCCGTTCACTGTCCATCCTTTGCACTGTGCAGAATGATCTATCCTGTTCACTGTCCATCCTTTGTGCTGTGCAGAATGGTCTATCCCGTTCACTGTCCATCCTTTGCACTGTGCAGAATGGTCTATCCCGTTCACTGTCCATCCTTTGCACTGTGCAGAATGATCTATCCCATTCACTGTCCATCCTTTGCACTGTGCAGAATGATCTATCCCGTTCAGTGTCCATCCTTTGCACTGTGCAGAATGGTCTATCCCGTTCACTGTCCATCCTTTGCACTGTGCAGAATGATGTATCCCATTCACTGTCCATCCTTTGTACTGTGCAGAATGATATATCCTGTTCACTGTCCATCCTTTGTACTGTGCAGAATGGTCTATCTTTTGTACTGTGAACAGAAATCTTAAAACACCATTTCTCTGTATCGTTGCAATGCGTTCGCCATGAACCATGCAGTCCACCACACTGTTCACTTGTGTGCTACGCACCCTTTGGTCCACACACTGTCCACCCATGCACTATCCAACACCTGCATTCCTCATCTCCTGCCCTGTGTCTGCTGCCTTAAATTAACAGAATGTTCTGTTTCTAGGTGGAAAACTTGCAGAAACAGATCGCAGACAAAATAGAAATTCAGAAACAACTGGAACACGAGAATTTCAAAATATGTTCCGAGCGAGAGATGAAGGTTAGTTCACCCAGTTGATAAACCTGCCAATAAACCACATGTGTACATGCTGAAATTAACTGTAAAACTATGTTCTTCTGAAATTATATTGCAGGTAACTGTGTTGTAAAAATATCTCTTCATAACACCTCTGTATGTTCTTGCATGTGCATGTTCTGTGTGTGAACGATAGATCACACATCCATTTTATAATGGGGAGCAGTCATTGCTTACATTTTAATAATAATACATTAATAGAGTGGAACCTCACTATTAAGGTAACTCTTCCGACTGTGTAAAAATTACCTGAATGGTGAAGTGAACGCATTAGTGGGGCTAATTTCTTATACTTTATTGTTAGGGAAATAACTGGATTGTGCTAGGGTGACCTTAATTTCAAGGTGGCTGTATTACTGAGGTGACCATAAAGCGAGGTTCAACTGTAATTGTTCTCAGAAAAAAAGGTTCCTGAAGGAAGAGAAGGATTTACTGAAAACTCTCGATGAAAAAGAAGACAAACTGAAACGTACGACCATCTCAAACAAGGAGATTGACATGATTATTGCTGACACATTCGCAGCAATAGAGAAGAGGTACTGTTTGTTCATATCAGTTTTAACCTCGTTGCAGTAGTGACATAGGGATACACTGAAAAACAACTGTAAATGTTCTCTAGGTACTTCCATGTTGATGTAGATTTGAAAAAGGTTATCGGGTATGCAATAATTTGTTTGTAAAATCTTAACAGAGTGTATGGGTAGTTTTATTTCAGGTTAACATCCCTATATGTACATGTATGTACAAATATGCACAACAAATATAAATCAATTAAATATATAAATAAGTAAAAAGTATAATTAATTTAAATTACTATAAGTTAACAAGAATAAATACTGGTATAATAAATAACTAAGTACAGCTGTATATAGATATAATTTATATATATAAACGAAACATAATGTAACCACTGTACATTACACACTAAAGTGCTTTGCTTTTCAAGACAGTATGGGTCCATCAAGAATAGTTATAAGATTCCATACTCATAACAGTCTTTATCATTGTTTTGCAAAAAAACAGTTTCTCCTCGAGAATTACATACTAACTGTCTGACACATTCTCTGCTTCCAGGAGCATTGTTGGTAGTGACGCAGTGTAAGAATATGTCTCACAGGACGTATTGTTTGTCTGTGTGTTCAGCAAGGCAGTGACGAAGGCAGACTTGCGTAACATCGACCGCATCGCGAAGGAACAAAAGAACACCTGGTCACAGGTGGAGATCACCAGTCTAGAGTTGAATGCTCAGAAGGAAGCAAACATTGAAGCGATGGCAAAACTGACAGAGGAGGAAGACCGATGTCTGATGATGGAACAAAAGATTCGTGTAAGTAAAACGGGGACGAGTAAGTAAATGTCTCCACCAGCAATCGCTTGCACCTCGTATACGATGGTGTCATCGGTGGTCCAGAATATAGGCGCGAGAGGCCGTCTTTGGATTGTAGTTAAACCCCGTTTGTGCCACAAAAAGGGACCGATATGGCACTTGAACTGTTTTAATTTATTACTTACTAACTTATCCTCTTCATGCCGTGTGGCACATAAGACTTGCATAAGATCTCGCCAGACCCTTCTGTCTTGGGCTGTCCTTGTTGCTGTGCCTCAGGTTAGCCCAACAGTCTTCAATACTTCTTCTATGGTTCATCGCCGTAAGTTGTTTTTGGTCTGCCTCTCTTTCTGTTTCCTTCTAGCATCCAGGTCAGTGCAGTTTTTTTGCTGGCATGAATTGTTTTGTATTGGTGGATGCTTATACAGAATTGTATTTCCCAACAAGTCCATGTGTAAAGCCATACTTTCGGACCAGAAGTCTCATTCTTGAATTGTGGATTTTGTTGTCAAGATACAAATGCATTTGATTTAAGCTTGACAAACTCTTCAGCCTGTGTCCCTTGTAGTCCATTTATGATTTTAAACACTTCTAGTAAATCTGTTTAAGTATTCTAATCTTCAGTTACAACTACAGCCTGTCATATAAAATATGTCAGAGTGTGACTTTCTAATCCTCTCCAGAAAGATGTGACTGTGAAATCTTCTCTGTCTATAGACTCTTGCAGAAAACCTGACTTCACAAGTGAAGGAAGAAATTCACAATCGTTCTGTCATCGCGTCCCATATCAGTGCTCAGTCGAGCGAGTATGCCAGCACTATCCATGACCTGAAGGCCATGTCGGACAAGGTGAGATATATAGTTGTAGGCACACCAGGTGTTGTGTAGTAGATACACATACTGTATGACACAGCGTGGTGCACTGTTGCTTCAGAATGGTGTATTGCACGAGCTTGCCAGTGCAATATTGGTTTTAAAGAATAGTAGTTTAGGTGCACGGTGCAATATGTTTTTATCACCATTAGGCTTACTTATATGATAAAATTAACATATATAGCAATATATATTCTCACTCTAATTTGCTCTTGTTGTAGTCCAATTTATATCACTTTGTTTTATTGGTACTTTGTTGTATATTGGCAGTTTGGTGTATGGTATGATTGTAGTTCCATTATGATGCACTGCTGTCAAACACAGACCACCAGGTTTTTGTGATATGTTGATGTTACTGTAGAAAACTGTATGTTATGTTTCAGGCTGACAAGACGGCAAAGGAAGTGGACCAGGCAGTACAAATCGTCAGTGAGAAAGTTGACAAATTACGTTCGATTCACAAAAAGATTACAGAGGTAATCATTCTCTCTAACTCTCTCTCTAACGTATTATTACCAGCATAAATACCTCTGGAAAGGATGACTTAGTAGTTCATTAGTAGATCTAGGTGATTGTGTCCATAGTTAAGTCAGAAACTAAGTAACTAAGTCTGTAAGTTCACTATCGTGTGCCAGGGGGCACTACATACACACAGATGCAAGAGGTGATTACAAGAAGCATTTGTACCAGATGTTTAATGAAGATTACGTAACTTGGCACAGTTCTTGATAACTCTCTGAATAGTTTCTACAATATTGTTTCAAGCTACATTAACTGTAAATGCAAAACATCTAGGAAGAATAGCATAACATACATATATATATATATATATACAATGTATATAATTACTTACTTAATCCTCTTCAGTCTGATCAGAGCACAGAAACGAAATAATTTTTTTGGGAGACGTGTTTCTATTTTTTCCTTGTGGATTCCATTCTAGCATCTGGGGCTTGTCTTGTAACTATTGTAGTGTCGTTTCATACATACACACATACGTACACTAGCTCGGTTATATATATCGGTGTCACGTATATTTCACACATTATTGTGAAATCAGCCAAGAGAATGACCGTCTCTGTCTTGGTGTTCCGCAGCACATAGAGAAGCTGCAGGCTGAATTGGCGGAGCTGGACCGGGATGAGAAGAAGATGGTGACAGAGACGACAGAAGAGAAGGGACAACTCCTCCCTAACCACGCCAAGTCAAAGGTCACGCCTCCATTAAATTACGTCGTTGTTTGGTGTTAATGGAAGTATGTTATTCAGACCAGACATGTGGAGATATCTGCTGCAGAAAAAAGTGCATACCACTGGTAGTCATCACTGTATGTATGTAAAATCTAACGGAGAAGTAAAAACTTTATGTATGGAAATACCTGTCAGGATTATACTAGAAAACACATGTAGGGAAACCTGATAGCAGATTAAATAAAACAATAAAATGCAGTAATCACAGATTCAAGATTTACTGGTAAAATAAAAAGCAGTTTAAAGTAAAACATGCTTTAGACATTAAAATTTGTTGTCCATGACAATTGTGAAAGTGGTGCTTGTTTGAACTGTTCTCTGGTCTATATGGAAGGTGTATGATGCCATGTTGTCAGGTCTACAGATAAGTTTTATATTTGTACAGTTTTATAGCAACACCACAGTGTGTAGAAATAATGATACCTGTCATAAAATCAGTGCATTCTCACATGTGATATATTAAAAAAGAAACATTGATTTTGGATTAATATTTTTAGTTATACCTCACACCGACTCTGTAGGGTAAAAACCATGATCTAGACATGTGAAAATGTGTCTACGATACATTATGTCAGCTGTGAAAGTTATGCGTGTTAAATGTATACCATGTTCTGAGAGCAGGCAGCACTGGAAGTTCTGGACAAGAAGTTGAAACACATGTCCCAGAAGGTGGACTCAATGTGTAAGAAAATGGATGACATGGCTTCAGCCTCGGCAGTCATGAATCGCAGCATCCACAACTCAGAGAAAACTATCAAAGAGATCGAGTAAGTTACACAGTCACTGTTCGCTGATATTTCAACGGCAGTAATCTCTGTAACTGTGGAAGTGTCATTTTTTAAATGAACCAGCAACCAAATGTGACAAAATATCTAGCTGTTGTGCATAACATTTAATTGTGCATCATTCATTGTGTTTCATTAACATAAGTAAGGAGTTTAATGAATTAAAGGAGTATTTTTAATTAATTAAAGACTAAGTGAAATGAACCTTTTGTATTCCTAATCTGAATGAAATATACTCTAAAAATAATGTTCTGATATTCAACATTTTTTAACCCCCTCCGTCACCCTGTTCAAGGCCCCTTTTGGTTGCGCTTTTTTGCACATTTTTTGCACAGTTTGTTGTGACCCCTTGCGGTCGAGGTGACGTCACCGCAGGTAGCACCACCAGGATGCATATATAGCATGGCACGCATATAAGTGGGTTGGTGTTTCAGGCCATGCCTAAAATTGCAATTGCTGAATTTAATAGTATTTTATATCAACGTAAAGATACCTGGTAATAATTATATGTACAAATACGCCACTGGATGTACCCATGATTTATTTTTAGTTTTTGAGTTATTGCCGTTTGAACATTGCGAATGCTTAGTGGATATAATGCAAGCTTGAGCATTTGCGACGTTCAAATGGCAATAATTCAAAAAGTAAACACAATTTCTGTGTGCATCCAGCGACAAACTTGTAGATAAAATTATTATCTTTACGGTGATATAAACAAATTTTTTATTCCGCAATTGCATTTTCATGTACTGTCTGAAACAACAAGCCACACTGCCACCCACGCTAAAGGATAGGGCGTGCTCAGTGGCATTGCCTGCGGTGACGTCAGCAACGTCTGATGGGCTGGTTGCTTTGCGACATGCAAATGACCACGTTTGAGCGGGCATAGCGACGTGAGTTCGCAGTGAATAGGCTTCATATTTGTATATGAGTATTAAGTGTACTTACACAAAGTTTAAAAGAAATTAAAAAATTTATTTCACTTAGTCTTTAAAGTAGTATATATAGAATCTAAATAAAGGGTCCAACTGCAAGGAGATACCAGTTGAACAACACTTTGATGGACCAATTTTCCCCTCCTTGGTGTATTTAATATAATTTCTCTGTGTGAACAGACACGAGTTTGAGGAACTGAAAATTCAAAATGAAAACAAACAGGAACTGAGCAACTCCCTGAAGGGTTCACTCAAGCAGGTCAAGGGTGAGTCATCTTGTACCTTCCATCTCTCAGACTTTTCTCTTCCATCTGTGACTGGCCACGGTAGTTATTAAGTTGCAAAATGGTGAAATGGAATGTTGTACCTTTTTGGATTCCACAGATCATGAGATCAGATAGTTGTTGAAATATTTTCAGTAATTTATTATTTATTTCTAAAATTGAAGCAAACCTTTAAAAAGCTTTTTAATTTGTGGGTTCATAAAGTATATATATACGTTTTTGATTATTTGTTGAGGAAAATAAACTGTCCATTGAAAGATAAGATTATAAGATGTGCATTTCTGCCAAAATCACAATATTGACAGGACATGACTTTGACGGTTATTTTTGGCCCATGTGCAGACTAGGCCTGTGTGACATATTACTTGGTTCACTGGGGGGGGGGTCATATTTGTCAACCGACAGAGATGTCTCAACATCATTGTCCCAGCTGTGATGTATTTCCCACTATGGTTCCTTTCATGTTGTTTTGGGAGATGTGTCGAATCGAAATCAAAGGACAACTACCATTTCAAATATAATTAAATACAAAGCCATGAGGACCCGGACCTTTTGGAATATGATGGTGATACTTCAGTAACCCATGTGTGGTAGAATGCTAAAAGGAAGCAAACACATGTACACTTGTTTCTGTGTTCACAGACCGGATCATTGACCGTGACATTGAACATAAAGAACACATCAAGGTTAGAGAAGAGGTCCAGAAACAACACAAGGTACTGTCAACCTTTACAGAACATTATAACCAAACTGACCTTTTCATTGCCAGCACTGAGGGTGGTCACTTCCGGGGTTCTTTTCGTCCTCAGTGGTTCTTTCACATCCCAAATTGAGATGTGTTACTCTAGCTGCTGAATGTCTGCATAATGTGAAGTGGGTCGTAGAAGTACAACACAGTATTATTGAAAGAACAGTGTAGATATGGGAAAGTACTTATTCTTTCGGTGGGCAAGAAATGAATGGAACAAATCATCTCCTGATAGTATTAATTCTAGCACTGTGAATATGCATAAACTAAAATCTACAGACAACTAACAATGGTGACAATATTGTTGGACTCTCGTTAAGGCCAGACACGGCAGGTAGATATGATTATTTTTTAATTTGTGCAAACAGTTCAATTTGTTCTGCCCAATGCATGAAATGGGTCTTACTGAGTAAAATATATATTGAACTTTTTTCAGCCAGACCCCTGTTTCTATGGTAACAAACAAAATGGCTGCCATTTTGAGCAAATTTGGAAACACTGCCATTTTTATTGAACCCATATACAGTTGTAATTCTTGCAAATCCATGTTCTCTATACATTCTATTGTGCAATGATCAGAGCAATTTTTTAAATGTTGTTTTTATTTATTTTTTGTAAAATACAAAAAAAAAATTGTTTTTGGCAACAAATATGGCTATATCTTTCAAACTATTCATGATTTTAAAAAATGTCTGATCATTGTACACAGTAGAGTATAATGAATGCAACACTGAAAATATTATTTATATAGCGTAATTACTCCCAGAGATATCCTGTTTCCAAATGCAGACATTTGATGAAAAATTGTTTGGAGAAAATGGCAGTCAAAGATTACATAATGGATTTGATTACATGATATCGACATGCTTTATCCATGACTAAAACTCACTTAGAGGTATGTAATTGTCATAGAAGTGAACTTTATTGATAGTATGCATACAAAGGTATAATAATCTGGCAGAAAACCATTTTAAGTATTTTTTGTCAAAAAACACCATTTCACCTGGGGTGTCTGGCCTTATGTCTATGGTTTCCTTATCTACGTGCCATTTGAATTTCATCACTCTGCATGAAAAATTTGCTAAATCTTGTTAAATGAATAACATTCTAGTGAGACTGTCTGACCAAATGTCTACATGACGTGACAGTGAGTAGTGACATGTCAGCGTCATCTGTCAGGTGGATCTGGAGAAGTGTCTAAGTGTCAACACCGATGTTGCCGCCAGATACCGACAGCTCCAGAACGAGTTTGTCGCAATGAAGAGCAAACATCTCGATAAGTTTGATGCGAGAATACAGGTGGAACATTCCATAGCAGACCTCAAGAAGGTTGGTTCATATGCAGCTGTTTTTAAAGTGGCAACAAGGACACTTTATAAACAATGAAAATTCTTCTCCACTGTAAACGTTGTATATTTTATTTCTATGTTATTGGAACTTTTCAGTTGGGACAAAAATTATTTATTATTATGTATAATTTACCTTACAAGAAACTGGCTTCACCATGGGTAAGCAAGTATGTTGGAGAAGGCTAAAATATTTGGGAGTAAACCCAAGTTTCTTGTGAACTAAACTGCGTCCAATCAAACAAACCAGCAGATTTTGCTGTTTTTATGTGATCTGTGTAAGATTTGTTTCATCTTGGCATCATCTAAACTGTCAGCAAACGGTCTCTCTGTCATCATTTGAACTGTCTGTTACATGGTCTTTCTCTGTGACATGGTCTCTCTGTCCTCAGCTCAACTGCCTGCAGAAGAAGCTGCACTTTGCGTTGCAGCTGTACTATAAGTACCGCTGTGAGTACAACCAGGGGGAACTGGCTCGCATGGAGCGCGAGTCACACACCAACACGGCGAAGGTGGCGGAGCTGCAGGGAACTATGGACGGGCAGCTGGAGCTCATTGCCGACTTCCTCCTCAACCAAATGGACGGCAACACCATCCGACAGATCGCCATGGCGAAGGTGATGAGAGAAGAGGAGACAGAGACTCGCAAACAGGGAACAGCATCATTAGAGGGTGTGCCTATGACATCGTAGGATGGTGGTCTGAGTATTTGTGATTTAAGTTGATTTTTTGGGATGAATTGGATGAGAATCTCTGGGAAACATGCTGCAGCTCATAGGGTTATTTCTTGCACGGTTATTATATGAACGGTTTCGGGGGAAATGTAATAAGTGCCAATCCTGGATGAAATTACTGATTGGGCAAAATTTCATAAATTAAATCGACATAGGATTCCAGCCCTTGCTATCAGTCACTTTGATTTTGGAGTCTTAAGATATTAATGTAAATACTTTCATTCACACACTATGAATGAAGCACGGAAGCGTATTTTTCTGAAAAACAAAAAACGGATTCAACTTGATTCAACTAATTTTGTCCCGAAACCATGTGTATGTTCAACTAAGAAGGGTTTAATATTTGTGCCAAATATTTGTTTACGTGTGAATTGTGTGGCTAGGATATGGATGTGGAATGAGGCTAAGTATGAACCATCCACTTCCTCACAATGGCATCTTTGGTGAGGAGACGTGGAACTGAATACATATAGATCAACAGTTGTAGCCGCTAAAATCCATTGGTGTGTCTATAAAAAGGCTTTTCTTATGACAGGAAAGATTTTATAATAATTTATTTTTTTAAAAGCAGACAAAGCAATGGCGATCAATCTTTTGATTTTATTGCAAAATGCTACTACATTTTTGTAACATGTCATATATCTACACATGCTTTTAACTATTTTCTTAACATGTAATCACATAATTTCATACATATTTACATACCCTTTATGCACTACAAAATATAGATTGTAACACGAGACTGACAATTAAATGTGTGATATGTGTTTTGTCGTAAACTATTGTTTGCTTTTGTTATTACCAACAAATTTGATTAAGAGTTACCTCTTAATAAATACATAATCAAGCCATCTATGCTCGGGCAAGCCTTTACAAATATTTGTCATGAACCAATTTAAGAAAATGATTCTACCCGAATTAATCATCTTGAGTTGTTGAACAAAACTCCTGAGTTTACATGAGAACAAACGTCGGTGCGGTAGCGATGCCACAGTTGTTGTCTTTGCGGGCAATCAGGACATAGCCGTCATTACCCCAGTAGGTTGACCAAGAGTTGCGGATCAGCCAGTAGTCTTGTCCTTTCCACGTTCCGTAGCCAACGGCCAGGACAGCATGGTCAAGCTGGTCACTACCACTGCCTGCAAGTTCAGTCAAATCTAATTTTATTTTGCAATAACCACAACTACGTAATGGTATACACAAAACAACCATTTAAAAAAGTAATGTTGTGTTGCATGGTGGCTATCTTCCCTGTGACCCCATAAACTACGATATATATATATGTGATGATTAGTTACGAGCGTATGATTGTATAAAAAAAATGGACTGGGTGCAATTGAGAAAAAAACATACAAAATTACTGTTAGAAAATAATTGTAAGAGATTTGTCCGAGTCCAAACGTAGATGTAAAAAATGTATAATTGCACTCCACACATCTGGGATTTAGGCAATGCATCTGATAAATATACTTGGTGTCTTGGGCATTATTTACATAAGGCTACAGTTCTCACATTGAGTTTATACTGAACATTAGATATAAGCAAACCAAATCAGCTTCCCATAGAAGCCACTGATATTTGCAAATTTATTCAGCATTATAGATTTGGGTAGTCGCACTGTAGCCAGACAATGCATTCTGCATTCACAGTGTACACATTTGGGAAGTCTGTGATGATCTGAAGCATATGATTAGTATTATGGAAATAGCAGATCGCATTTCCAAGAATTCGATGAGGATTTTCATCAAGACAAATAAAATACCAGTTTTTGTAAGAGCGAACAGGCGAAATGTGATGGTGCCACTTGATTATTTATGTAATGGGTGTTCAATATTTCCTGGCACGTACGCAGGACGGAAAACAACACCTCAACTGATGTGTAAAGCACTTCAATTACAATATAAAATAAAACTCTAGTTTTGTGAAAGACACCACGAGATAACTTACCACACTTTGGCTCGTAGTAGATGCCATTGGCGTAGAACGAGAGAGACTTGTGGGATGCATCCATCGCTACGGAGACTGGGCCATGTTTAGCAAGGGCCGTCTTGAGGGCATCAAGGTCACCTGACGTGACATTCACGAAGCCCGTCATCTTCGCCGTTGGCGTCACGTTCTTATAGTTGCAGTATCCATCCTGGTTGAATGACGTCACATTAGAAAATATGTCAGCAATGACGAATGCTAGATGCAATAAGACATCAGTAATGTTTATGTAAAGAGAGCAAATCTATTTAGGCATATTATAGTTGAATCAAAACTAGTTGACTGTTTTGGCGGTCAAGCACAAGTAAAGGATTTCAATAAATAACCAAACGGTCATGACATTCAAGAAATAACTGCCATCATCATCACCAGTTTCTTGCATTGCATTTCAATATTATATATTAGTTAAATAATTAATTCTTGTGTGACAGCAACTGAATAAACATTTAAGCTAACCTGTGTACAGAAGAAAGTAAATGTTATTGTAATTTCAAATGAGGAACTATTGTTTAGTCTCTCGTTTGGCAGATGTAGATATATCCTGCCAACTCGGATAAAGGTACTATATTTTTTACATTTATCAATGTAACATAACTTTATGTCAATATGTATATATGTTCAGGCCATTTTAGGTGAGTTCATCAAGAATGTTCCAGCATGATGTTTATATATTCAAAAAGACTGGCACAGATACATAATTGCTTCGTTGAACAACAAGACAATATGGAAATTCATAGTCTGCAACAACCACACCACTGATCACTGTCTGTTTAAAATGCTGACAGTCTGCAAGAACGTGGTTATAATACCCATATATATTTATGATAGTGTAGAATGGTCGAGTAGTAATTTGTTTATGAACTATTCGTATTTGTATTGCCTTGGTATTGGCCTGATGGTAGCCACATTGACTTGAGGCCACAAGCCAATATGGCTACCTTCAGACAAATACTAAGCCAACATGAAAAAGAATGGTTAATAACATATATTAGAAAACCTGTACACTCGGCCAATACCTGACTGGTATCTGCTACCTACCTGTGCCTTGTACTGTCCATAGTCACCCTCTGTAGCCTGACCGTGTTTCATGATCCACTGATATGACCTGAAATCTTCGCCCCCATCACAGGCATTGTTACCCTCACCCCACGAACAATCCATCAGTTCTTGTTGCGAGAGCCGCACCAAACGTCCCGTCTGAACAAACAACAATTGCACCTTAAATACAACACTCATGTGTACTAAAAAGCAGTTCTTTACAAAAAAAATTCAACTAAAAACTCTATATTATGGATAATATTGACCAATCAGAAACATGACTTTCTAAGTATTTTTACTTCAATGTTTCTTTCTTTCAAAATGTTCACCAGTATGCTCTGTATATTTAAATTGTACATCTAATTTGTTTGGTTTGTTTGAATAAACGCTTTTTGACATAAAAAGTATTTGTTCATAAATTAAAGTTGACTCCATGCATTAAATTTACATTTCACACAATGCACAGAAAAAAGACAACCAAAGTGACAGAAACAAAATATATATGATATCTGGACAACAACAAATCCTGCATTTTACAAGTGAAACGGCTTTATGATTGATACAGTGACACTTTGCCATTTGTTAGTACCTTCATGAAGTAGGCCCCTTCCACTGCTCCGGTGCTGCCAAAGCTCCAGCATGAACCACAAACCCCCTGGTCCTTAACTGGGTTCACAGCTCCTACAGACACACAACAAAGTATCAACGTTTTAAAATATAACATTTTTACTGTTTGGAGAAGAAAAATCAAGTAGATGATATTACAATAACCAAGATTCTCTTGTGCCGAAGATGCCCGCTTAGAATTGTACTACAGCAAATAAGTTGCCTGGAATGAGGTGGCATTGTAGGGGCTTTAATAAAGGTATGCTTGTTGAATCTACAACATGGACTGTAATAAACAGATAAACACAGCAAAAGAATGTCAAATTTGTTAAAATGAGAAATAAAATTTGAATAATCGGTTATTCTGTTTTGTCAATATTACCGCAATATATCATATATATATATATAATATCATTTATATAAATGCAGTGGTTTCGTACAAGTGGTATGTAAGAGAAGAAGATAACACGATAAAGGAGGCATGGAGGCTGCTGGTGGAGGACAAACACAGCAGGGGAAGGCAAAGGATACGAATGAGGAGATACATGACAGAGGTTGTGGAGGATGACGCAATGGACAAGGTGTCATTTTGGATGAGCATCCAAGTGGTCACTTCCAACAGGGAATAAACAGTTGAAAGATGATGATTACTTATATAATAACAAAACTTTTAATCTGAGTGACTGTTTGAGAGTGAAGCCCCAGGACTTACCACGGAGCCACCAGTTGAGTTGGTCTGGGATGTCTACATCACTGTACTGAGCCTTGTTGAATGGAAGACCGCCGTTGTACCCTGAAGAAGGACGTCTCCCTCGCATCAATCGCAGCTCCCCTTCCTCAAGGTCAGCTAGGTGATTGAGCTTGAGGGAGAAGGTTAGGTTGGCCCGATTCATCGAATGCACGTATCTGTGTCAACGTCATTGTCAGTCATTTTAATTATGATGCATTATGACAATATCTCCACGATACTTATATTTGTTTTGACATTACATAACAACACGTTTTATGATTTTTTTTAGAATAAAATATTTAACAATACATTTGTATTAATAAATTGTAAAATAACAGTTCAGGAAATGTCATTCATAAATAATAAACAAACCTAAAACTGGTAAAAATTACTTACCCGATTGTGTGTTGTATCCTTCTTATATTTGTGGGAACTGCAGAGCTATGTGGAAGAACATCGGGAAAGGACGAAGGGTCTAGAAGTACTAACCAAGGATGGTGAACAAACGAAGTTGCAGAAGCAGCGCGCGAAAAGAAGGAAGCATGGAAAGAATTAGAGAAGACCAAGGAGAGGGGAAATCAACCGGATGCAAGGCTGATACACACATACGGACAGAAAAAGAAAGCGGCAAAGAGAGCTGTTGATAAGGCGACGAGTGACATGGAAGCAGATGTGTACAGTTAGCTAGATGAGGATGGTGGAAAGATGATGATATACAGAATGGCCCGAGACAGGGATGAAAATAGTAAGGACGTGAAGGGTGGGACGATGGTTAAGGACAGAAATGGGAAGTTAGTGACAGAACAAGAAGCAGTGTTGAAGGTCTTGGAAAACTACTTCAAGGAGCTTCAGAATCAGGAAGGAAATAACAATGACTTGGATTACCATTGTATATAGAAGGGAAAGTGGAGTTAGCCTATAATACTGATACAGATATGCAAACTGGGTTAAAAGGGATGAAGAAGGGGAGAGCACCTGGTATCGATGAGATGGATGTTGAGATGATAATGACAGCAGAGGAGAGTGGAATCAGCTGGACAAAGAGGCTGCTGAATACATGTATGAGGCAAGGTAAAGTACCAGAAGAGTGGTTGACAGGGCTAATTGTTCCAATATGGAAGAGAGATGCGCAAGACCCAGGGAAATACAGAGGCATCACACTTCTAAGTCACATCATGAAGCTGCTAGAGAGGATCTTGGATGGGAGGATTCGAAAGAGAGTAAAACAGAAGTAGTGGAAGAACAACAGGGATTCAGAAAGGGCAGAGGGACGACGGATGCAATGTTTGCATTGAGACAGCTGGTGGAGAAGTTGGAGATGCAAGGGAGAATGGCAGAGGGATTTGTGGACCTGGAGAAGGCCTACTACACAGTCCCAAGAGAGATGGTGGTGGCAACAGTGAGATGGATGGGAGTGCCAGAAGCAGAAGCCAGGATGGTGGGAGCAACGCATGAAAGAACATACAGAAGCAGATAGCACAAGACAGAACTGGATCTGCTGATAGTCCGAAGACAGCAGCTAGGGAAAATCAAGGACTACAAAGCTGTAGCTGGAGAGCATGTCACGACACAGCACAAGCCAGTGGTGTTCGATGTGCATATGCAGAACAAGAAACAAACTAAAACCGTGGCCCGCAGGACTATTAAGTGGTGGAGATGCAAATACGATGTCGCTGTTGAATACAAGAAGCGGGCTACAGCTAAATAAGAAGAGCTCAGTGAAGAAGTTGGCAGTCTGGAGGAAGAATGGAAAAGTACAAAGAAGCATTTGTGGGAACTGCATAGGAGCTATGTGGAAGAACACTGGGAAAGGGCGGAGTGTCTAGAAGTAGTAACCAAGGATGCTGGACAAACGAAGTTGCAGAAGCAATGCGCGAAAAAAAGGAAGCATGGAAAGTAACAGAGAAAACCAAGGAGAGGGGAAATCAACCAGATGCAAGGCTGATCCACATATACGGACAGAAAATGAAAGCGGCATAGAGAGCTGTTGATAAGGCGAGGAGTGACACGGAAGCTGATGTATACAGCAAGCTAGATGAGGATGGTGGAAAGATGATGATATACAGAATGGCCCGAGACAGGGATGAGAACAGTAAGGATGTGAAAGGTGGGACGGTGATCAAAGTTAGAAATGGGAAGTTAGTGACAGAACAAGAAGCAGTGTTGAAGGTCTGGGGAAACTACTTCAAGGAGCTTCTGAACCAGGAAGGAAACAACAATAACTTGGAATTACCATCATATGTAGAAGGGAAAGTGGAGTTGGGATGGGAGTGCCAGAAGCAGAAGCCAGGATGGTGGAAGCAATGTATGAAAGAACAACAGGAAGAGTTGTGGCTGGATCTGGGATGTCGGAAGAGTTTCCAGTTAACATCAGATTGAGGCAAGGAAGTGCCCTAAGCCCATTAGTATTTGTCATGGTGATGGAACTAATCAGCAGGAAGATCAGCACTAAGGAGGTTCTCAGAAAGATTATGCAGACGATCTGGCCATAGTAGCAGAAAGCAAACAAGAGCTACAAGACATGTTGGAGGAATGGAACAGGGTGTTCAAGAAACACAGACTGAGAATGAGCCTGGAGAAGACAGAAGTGATGTAGGTCAGACAAAAGAGAGAGGAACTGGACAGCCGGTTGGATAAAGGAAATTAAGCAAGTGGACAGCTTTGTGTACCTTGGAGGAATGGTTACGGCGGATGGGCGTTCAGATGTGGAGGTGCGATGCCGAATACAAGCAGGAGCGAATGCTTGGAGAAAGGTAGAGGGAGTCATGATGGTCAGAAAAATCTCAAAAAAGCTGAAAGGGACTGTCCTGAGAGTGTGTTACACTGGTATGCCTGTATGGTCTGGAGACAGTGGCGCTGCCAGAACAACAACAACAGAAGCTGCCAGTTTGTGAAAACAACTGGGTTAGAAGAATAACAAGAACAAAAAGGGTACACAGAAGAAGGACAAATGACCCAAGAAAAGAAGTTGGAATGCAATGCAGTGTAACAGGAAAATTAGTGAGAAGCCGAATGAGATGGGCAAGCCACTTGGCAAGGATGGATGCTGGCAAAATAGCGAAGAGTACAGAGGTGGAACAACGTAGAGGAGATAGGAAAAGAAGAAGGCCACAGCTGAGATGGGAGGAATGCGTGAGGAGGGACATGAGAAGATCAGGGGAGGATGAAAGATGTTCAAGTTGCATACTTAGCTGAAGCTATAATGTAGACTCATCTACCCCCCTGATGCTATGCTACAGCTTATTAAAGTTGCCTACCACCTGCTGCTGTGCCACAGCTTATTAAAGTTGCCTACTCCCCTGATGCTGCGCCAAAGATTGTTAAAGTTGCCTACTCCCCGATGCTGTGCCACAGCCTTGTAAAACATACTCACCTGACGTTGTGTCTGAATACATTCTTGCGCCGTTCATGTTCTACTTTGTTGGCATAGCCCCTGTTGTGTGTCTTCTTGAACTTGTCGAACATGTGCGTCATGTGAGGTTCGTCGGAGCCAATGAACTGTCGGGCCGGGTTCATCTCCAGATGGTGCTCAGCCACGTCTCCCGGCCCAGGGTACGAACCGCATTTCTTGACTTCTAAAGACACCGGACGATAAGCATTAGACACTTCTTCTATCCTGTAACCAAGCAGTCGTTGGGGCACCACTGATGATTTCCTAGTTTTAAACAATACACAGCTACATATGTAGATATAAACACTATTATAAAAGATGCGTCCATGTAGGACAATACATCTATTCTTTGCCGTTGTGTCTTAAATTGAAAAATATAATATAAATGTAGGTCAAAATACACATTTTAAATTATAGAGGACTTATTGTGTACTAAATAAATTTGTGATACAACTGTACAGTAACTAGATATTATGGTATCTGTCATTTTGTTGAGGTATTAGTTTATTACTTGACTGTGTAGTTTTATTATTTGCTCCTGAAAAAAATATGTGAAAATTGAAAAATAAAATAGCAACAAATGTGGTAACATAATAAATACTATACACAATTGACAAAAGAAACATAACTAACATGGCCATTATTGACCTACTATTTAGTGGTCACATAATTTGCAACAGACACCACTGATGGTTATAGCAAAGCAGCAATTTTGTACAAACTGAAGTTAACATACTATTTAAAACTGCTTCATAATCTGGTTAGGTTTGATACTCCTACAAAAACGGTTCTTATATAGCACAGTATCCAGTCCTTAGAACTGCTGTAGCACTGCTCACTTTACTACCTGGCAAACATTTTTAATTGAAGCTATTGAACACCATTTTGACTTCTCTGGGAAGCATTCCGCCATGGTGCAATTACTGAGCAAAGACTATTAGCACATAAATATCCACCGCTGTCTATGCGGGGTACGACATAGAGCTGAGTGAAATGGAGCAACGAAGAGAGGACGAACTTGTCCGAGGTTCACAATGGCAGCACAGGATTTGAACCCGGGTTCTCTCAATTGAGGGTCCGATGCTCTAGCCACTGCACCACTGCGCTCCCCTACAAGACGTGAAGTTGTACACAGTGACTGCCAACACTCACCAGGGGGTATGTTGAAGATGTCAGCTGGAATAGCCATCACCTTGAAGTTGCTGTAGTCGAGGTAGTACTTGTCAAAGTGAGAGCCGAGTAAAGTGTCATAGCCCTGCATTACGTATCTGACAGGGATGTTAGTCTTCTGCTCCACGTACATCGTGTAGATGTTTCTCTTTTGGCCAATCAGCCGCTTCATCTTCCACACATTGCAGTCTTTGCCGTACAGAGAGCTTGTGGCCACCAACTACACATACAGACAACACACATCGCAGTCTTAGAGGCCACCAACTACATAGTTAGACAACACATATATGATGGTTCTTGTACAGAGAGTTTGAGGCCACAAAGTATACACACAGGCAACACACATACAACGGGTCTTATCTTACAGGGAATTTAAGGCTGCCAACTACATCCACAAATAAAACATGGCCGTCCTCGAACCAGCCAGCGTCACACGGACGTAGAAGACACATCATGATCTTAAGGTGAGCAACCTTTCATGAATGAAAAAAATGTTGCCAACATAAAGTGAACTCCAGGTTAAGTCATACTGGCATAAGTCAATTTATCCACAATGTACAATATGTTGTAAAATAATGATAATAATAATGTACATCATGGTATAAAATAATAATGTGAACTTTAAATTGTGTGTCATATGAAATGTACAACTTATGGGAGACTCCTATTAAAGGGGCCATGTATAGATTGCGCTATTCCACAGCAGAAGTATTTTGTCGGCCGACACTTGGCATCTGCGGCTATTTATAGAACAGTCTCGCGCAGGCGATGTTTGCCGTTGTTAGTTCTCAGGAACACAAGACAAGCGTGCGTTGCATCTAGTGATTGTGTTGTTGATAAGGATTTATTTATGACATATACTAAATAAACAAATCCTTATCAACAACACAATCACTAGATGCAGCGTACGCATGTCTTGTGTTCCCGAGAACTAACAATGGCAAACATATCGCCTGCACCACATTGTTCTATAAATAGCCGCAGATGCCAAGCGTCGGCCGACAAAACACTTCTGCCGTGGAATAGCGCAATCTATACAGTGCCCCTTTAAGACTATGACAGTCGCTTTCATTGGAGCCACTGTGGTACATTATAATAAGATGTTGAATGAGTTTAGAAGAAGTACTGCCGTGCCATTGGTATAAAGTTCTCAACTTATCCACAATGCCCTGTATGCATAAATCCAATGATACAGACAAACACTCACCATGAAGCCAGACAGGTCCGGAAGAATTGCCTGGGTAGTGATTTGATACTCGCTGCTTCCATTGATCAGAAAGCAGGTGCGTGCATTGTACACTGTCTCGGTTGTCATTGGGGCAACCTTGATGGCGACACCCATATCCCCGGAGACTCCTGTCCCAGCTCGCTGGATCGTGATCACGGTCTCTGCAAGTGACAATGTAACACTGCATATGATGTGTACACAACAACTACAGTCGAACTTTGCTTTACGGTTACCTCAGTAATACAGTCACCTTGCGATTCAGGTCCAAAGTTATTTCCATAACAGTAACATATAGGAAATTAGTCCCGATAATAAGGTCACCTCCCTACTCAGGTCACATCTGCCCAGTGCCGAGGGTGACTTTAATGGTGAGATGAGGTTTCACTTTAAGTGATATTAAGTGCATAGCCAAGATTATCTCATCTAAATGAAAAGTAAATATCAATTCTTATATACAGCATGCTTTACAGTTCACCCATAGCAGACATGTTCGTTTCAATGTTACCTTGACTTCTCTGGGAAGTATTCAGCCATAATATAATTATTGTGCTTTGACTATTTATTCATACGACCCCACCTTACATGTACTCCGTTCTACATTCGATATGAAAACAGAAACATCCTGACAGGTGATGTTATGTTTTCTCTGGGTTTTGAGCTGTAAAAGTTTTGTTTTTTTCCGTACAAGTGTCACATTTTGATCAGTAATACCAGTAAGCATGCACATTTGGTATCCAACATGGGACTAGTCAATACTTACTTCCATAGTAATCAATTCTGCTTCGGTTGTGTTTCACATCCCAGTACGCTGTGAATGGTTCTTGGATTTCTGCGTAGGGCAGCTGCAAGGTTCCTTGTACAACGTAGCTTGGGGGCCAAACAGGGGGTGAGGGGGCTGCCCCCACCATCCCTACAACACATAACAGTCATGCAATCATCTTCATTTCCATATCTGAAATACCAGAACACAGTTTGACGCATACCATTATCACCAGCTGAAGCTGTGCATATTGAATAATGCCCACACATGCAGGTTTGAACCACTAAGCCTGTCTGCATCATAGCTTGTTGGGTCTGTTTGGAATTTGGACATATGCTTCGAATGTCCCAAGAAGTCCCTGTACAGCTGGCAATAGGCACACATTCCACACCCCGTGATGTAGTTGGCTGGCTCGGGCAACATTACTAACAACTCTCGACAAAGTTCTACAGGAAGCTAATGATAAGAACTTTTGCAGACAGCAAGACTTAAAATGGCTGAGGTCACATGATCGGAGCCAATGAAAGACATTTGGCCAGAATATTTTAGAAGCAGCACATGTAAAATTGTCCCCACTTGTTCACTGAGGCAGTGATGTGAAAATGTGCATACTATCAGTTTCTTTGTCTCATTTGTACCCGCCTGATCCATGTGGTACTAAACTTGGCATGGTGGTTCAACTTTTCAATGAGTATATTGCGCTCATTCCCTGCCAAGTTCCTGGCTAAGGAATTTTAAAGATGCAATGTCTGTTCAATGTAAACTAGATCGACACCATTGTTAGTCGAATTAGCTTTGTTATTTCCTGGAAGGTCATAGCTGAAGAGATGGGGCTTGTAAATTATAAAGTCAGCCAAATAAACTTAAAAAGGCTTCTATGGACAGTAATTCTTAGTCAACAGAGGTACCTAGGTATATGATATCATAAATTGTTATAAAGTTCTGTCAGTAAAGTTCTATGTTTGTGAAATTAACTTATTGACAACTGTTTACATAATTTGCTGCCTCGCTTGTTTTTGCCTGTTTTTTCAAGCAATTTGTCTACAACAAAATCTCAGATTTTCTTTGCCTTAGGCTTTGGTCTAGTCTAGTCGTATCTGACTTTTTATTATCTTAACTTGATATTTTTATAATTGTCACATGTTTTGTGGGAAACTGAGACGCAGGTTTCTCAAAATCGTCCTGTTGAACTTAAAATTATTAGATTAATTAGTAATATTAGCCAAATCTAACTGTACATAGGGCACGGTGTTAGTGTGTAACTGTGTTAGTGTAACTTACACACTGTTGTTAGTGTTAGTAGGCGTATCCAAGACCAAGCTACGATCATCATCAACGGATAAGTATAACTTACGAACTATTGCGAACTACTTTAATAAACTGTGCTCAACTAATTAAATAGTCACATACCCACCATAACATGATTATTGTTATACGCACCTGTCGCAACAGTAAAGAGAAGCCACACGCACCGATGCATTGTCTACCACCGACAATGTTCTTTCTGTGATTTTCTTTCCGTAGAAAGTTACTCACGTGATAGCTGCCACGTGATACGTCATGTGCCTGTCATATGATCGGTAAATTACGTGGCGCTCTCTTGCGCTAAACTATAAACATATAACATGTATTACGATATCCACGCACAAATTACAAAGAATGGCTTGATGTGGATGCGAACAGTGAATATATGTATTTTATTATCGACACGTATAAAAATAAAAATAAAAAATCTAGAAAGATGTGAACAAGAAGAAAAAAGAGGAGTAAAAGGAGAAGGAGGCGAATAAGAGGAACAAGAAGGATGAAAAGGGGAAGAGGGAGAAGAAGGAGAAGAAGGAGGAGGAGGAGAAGGAAAAAAATACGTTTACTGATCAACTTAAATAACGCCTAAAGGGGATGTAAGGTAGATATGTCGCCAAATGGTTGTGCCTAATACAAAATGATCCGTCTACCCACATAGCAAGACCAATGTTGGCCCAAATAGGCGTAACGAGGGCGTTGGGTGAACATCGTTGTGCAATCAACACAATTTTCAAGTGAACCGAGTGTGAGGTACCACCGGTTCCATGGATGACTTCCGAAATTATAATATGTAAAAGGCGTCGTCGTTATTTAGATCGCGTATGGCGCAAATCGCGCTCGCCTTTAGACAGGTCGCGCTATTCTAAGCAATGTCACCTCTGTAACAGACACATGGCCACAGCTAAATCAGATTATTATACAAATATGGTCAAAATAAGTATGATAACCCGCATCAGTTATGGAACTGCATCAATAACATTCTACATAGACGGCCTACTCCATCACTACCTGATCATGTGTCAATTACGTATCTATGTGATTCGTTCTCTAGTCACTAATTTAAGATTAAAAATCAGTATTATTCGTTCTGCTTCCCAAATTCCCATGTCATAATTTAAATAATGTCAGTGTGGACTTTCCACAAGTAAATTCTCCACTTGTATCATTTGAATCTGCAACAGTTGATGAAGTTAGAAGAATAATTATGTCCTCACCAAATAAATATTGTGCACTTGATCCATTTCACACAATACTGCTAAAAGAATGTCTCGATACACTAATTGGACCTATAACAAATATTATAAATGCATCACTTTGCTCTGGCTGTTTTCCTGTTGATTTCAAATACGCCCATGTCACACCACTTCTTAAGAAGTTATATTTGCCTAAACAAGACAAGTCGTCTAAGTCTCACATTAGCACAAATGTCTTAACTAATGTGTCGCAATCAGCATTTAGACAGTTTTATTCAACAGAGACTGCCCTCTTAAAGGTTCATAATGACATTAACTTGAACATTAATAATGGTAAAGTGACTGCATTTACCTTATTAGATCTCTCTGCCGCTTTTGACACGATTGATCACTAACATTCTCATTGAACGCTTGTTAAATTGGTACGGGATATATGGCACAGCTCTAAGCTGGTTTTCTTCATATATAACTGATACACCAAATTATATAGATTGGGAAGTGCTTTTCAGCTGCACTGCCGACTTTATTTGGTGTTCTCCAGGGTTCTGTTCTTGGGCTTTGCTTTTTACTGTTTACACCACGCCACTAAGCTTTGTTATACAAAGACATAACTTGGATCATCATATTTATGCTGATGATACTCAGACCTAAATTTCGTTGGCTACCCCGGATACAATTCGCTCCCTTAATCAACTTAGTGGTTGCCTTCAAGATATCTTCCACTGGATGACTGACAGCAAGTTGAAATTAAATGCAAATAAAATAGCATTGGTCATTATTGGTACTCCAATGCAGCATAGTAATCGTGATGGTTTTTTCCCTACGCGTATTTTGAATCAGTATATCACGTCAGCAACCTCGGTGCTGAATCTAGGAGTGATCTTTGATAGTAACTACAATTTCCAACAACACATTATCTCAAACATGTCGCTGCTGTTTTTATCATATTCGTGATCATCGCCCTATTCGCCGGTATATGCCATTTTTTTTGTTAGCAGCATACTTGACTATTGCATTTCCCTCCTTTATAATATCGTTAGCAAGGATATCACAAAACTTCAGCGTGTCCAAAATTGTCTAGCAAGAGTAGTTACAAGATCTCCTCGTTTTTCTCGCTCTTTACCACTTTTGAAGTCTTTGCATTGGCTTCCTGTACGATATCGTATACTATTTAAGATCTGTACCGTTACATACCAGGCACTGTCCAGAAAGCAACCATCTTATTTGCATTCATTGCTTACTCCTATAAGAAAACCTATCCAACTTCGATCATCTAGTTTTGACCTACTTTTTTCCTAGAGTCAACACTAACATTGGAACTAGGGCTTTTTCTGTTGCTGCACCAACTCTTTGGAATATGATCCCTCTTAGTGTTAGATCAGTTGAAAATATTAAAAAATTCCGTCGTCATTTAAAAACTTTTCTTTTTAACCTTGTTTATCCACCGTAGCTCCTTAGCGCCTTGACCCATCTGTTGACAACTTAAAAACTGCTTATGGATTTTGAACAATCCTTTTGTTTTGATGGGCCAACGTTGGGCCAACGTTGGGTCAACCATTCTTGGAAATATTGTGCCAATGTTGGCCAATTTATCGATTTTCCAAAAGTGTAATATTGTGATTGTGTCATGTTATGGGTAGTTCGATATTAATAGAAAATATTAACAACCAAGACCAATGTCGACATAACTGTGTATGTTGCACTATATAATCAATGTATAGTGTCTATACACCAGACCAAAAGTGTACCAGCACAAATCCCACCCGGAATAAATACATGTGCCCCAACGTTGGCCCAATGTTGGCCCAACGGAAGTGTATTATAAACCCACGTTGGCCCAACATGTTGGGCCAACGTGGGGCCGATGAACAAAATTACGCTGGCCCAATATGGGTTGCCAACGCTGGTCCAGCGCAAAATGCACACGTTGGCCCAACGTGGGTCTCCTAGCTGGGCAAGTGTTCAGTTATTTAAGTAGACGTTGACGCACACTGTATTATCTATGCTAAATAGACCCATGTTGTCTAGCGCAGCCATCAGGCAGATATATAGTCAAATTAAACGCTATAGCCGACATTCCACGTTCACGTGAGTGCATGACGTAACAAGCGTTGCTAGTTACCTTCACACAACCACGTACGCCAATGGCAATGGCCGCTGTCTTGAACGATTACATGTTTTCTTATAATGAGAAATATTCCTGACTACTCGTGAACAAATCGATGAACATCTGCTACAGGTAAGTAGGCCAGACGTATATGTCCTGCACTGTACAAGGTAATATGGGGTAGAATAAAGTATACTTTTAATTCATAGTTTCTGTTAGTAGGAGCGGGAAACAGTTCCCATCAGCATGTTTGTTGAGAAAGAGCATGAATCAGTTTACCAAAAAAAACTTGTACCATAAGATATCACAATTTTAATAAATATACAGCTGAGATATTTAGGTCGTTCGGTTTTTGGATTTCAGAAAAAAACATAATAACTTGCAACAATCAATGTCTTCTCAGTAATAATAGCATGATTTGATGACAGTTTTTTTTACCTCGACTGAAAATATGTTTCTGCTTATCTTCATATCAGAGCATGAATTAATTTTGGCTGATAAGTTTTACTACAAGGACGAAAATAAGAAAAAAACAAAAAATGTGGCAAACATCCCCACTCTCCCCTACCACCTATTGTTTTGTAGCCAAATAGGCCCATAATTTCAGTTACTAGTGGATACCACGAGGTGGAGCCAGTTATGCCGGTTACTACGCATAACGATACAGAACATAATTATCTTCTATCTTTAACAGCTCAAAGATCAAATATGATAGCTTTAACGTAAGCCTACAATCGTTTTATGGATCTGAAATTATAGTCTCTCCAGTATCTAATCTCACATCTTGACCACTCTAGTAAGCGCTCTGTCGGAGCGCGCTCGCTCGACTAATGAAGACAGTCGCTATATTTTCGCAAATAGACTCGCATTTGTGAGGTTTGATTCCGCATGTGTTTGTGAACAGCGAACGCTTGCACACGGACCAAGTCTCAAGTTTAGGTATTAACCTGTGTAGACTTTAATTGGTGCACACTCCCAGAGCAATGCACCCCGGTGAAGCAGTTACTGCGTGGCATGAGTAGGCCTACTATTTTCACCAGATCCCACCTATGACCCAACCTTACACGGCCCTGGCAACCATTGTCTGTCTATCAAGTGTACCACTGTACGCGTCACCTGGTTATCACATGACACCGTGTGTTTTTTTCACGGGAGTGTTGGATAACAGACGAGACAGAGTCTGTTCACATTAAGAACATTCATGCAGACGATCGATGTGGACAACACAGGAAGCTAGCACCTCAGAGGCGCGAAGGCCAATTAAATTCCAGCAAATCATAGTATTTATATTCTGTAGCCATGCATATGTTGTCAACACATTAAGCATCGCGCCCTATTTTCTTTAATGAGGATATTTATTTTAGGGGTATTTATAATTTAACAGGAAACACATAGGACTTTTTCTGTTGTTATATATATATATATATATATATATATAACCTATGCAGACCTCCATTGATGTTATACTCGTTGGTGTTGGCCAAATCGAGAATCAAATCAAAAAATATACAATTCACACCTAAAACAGAAGGATAATTAAAATGCCTAAATTATCTTAATTTCCCGAACTCAAACTATGCATAGGATCCTAGACTGACAGTGTTATACTAAGTATTGCTGTGGTAAGTAAATACGTTTATCGACAAACATTGTATAACACTGGAATTTGACACACCAATCAATTGTCCTGTGAAAAAAAGACGTTGTATTTCACCATTCATCGTTAAATCATGCTTTTTGAGATTTATCGATAAATCGTGCTTTTTCGAACATATTAATAGTGAAACAAATTATCACGATAGCAAAATTAGCAACATGTTTACTATGGACGATTTTATTATTAAACCAAGTTGTCATAAAAAAACATGTTGAAATTGATCCGTCTCGCGATTTCCACTTGTTCTATTAACTCACGACAGTCGTGGCACAGCAAGGCCGTGCCCATGTTTCATTCAAGGGGGTCGTGTTTATTGCACTGGCCTATGTATCTACCAAGTTTTATAATACAGATTTACACCTACACTGCACCCCTTGAGACCTCCAACTGCGCCCCTTGAGACCTTCAACTGCACCCCTTGACACCTCCAACTGCACCCCTTGAGACCTTCAACTGCACCCCCTTGAGACCTCCAACTGCACCACTTGAGACCTCCAACTGCACCCCCTTGAAACTTTCAACTGCACCCTCTTGAGACCTCCAACTGCACCCCTTGAGACCTCCAACTGCACCCCCTTGAGACCTCCAACTGCACCCCTTGAGACCTCCAACTGCACCCCTTGAGACCTCCAACTGCACCCCTTGAGACCTCCAACTGCACCCCTTTGAAACTTTCAACTGCACCCCCTTGAGACCTCCAACTGCACCCCTTGAGACATCCAACTGCACCCCCTTGAGACCTCCAACTGCACTTCCTTGAGACCTCCAACTGCACCCCTTGAGACCTCCAACTGCACCCCTTGAGACCTCCAACTGCACCCCTTGAGACCTTGCAGACCTCCTGCAACTGCACCCCTTGAGACCTCCAACTGCACCCCCTTGAGACCTCCAACTGCACTTCCTTGCACCCCCTTGAAACCTCCAACTGCACCCCTCCAACTGCACCCCCTTGAAACTTTCAACTGCACTCCCTTGAGACCTCCAACTGCACCACTTGAGACCTCCAACTGCACCCCTTGAGACCTCCAATTGCACCCCCTTGAGACCTCCAACTGCACTTCCTTGAGACCTCCAATTGCACCCCTTGAGACCTCCATCTGCACCCCGTTCTAGACATCCAACTGCACCCTCCCCGAAATCGGCTTTCCTATGGTTGAGTTCCCAGCTCCAACATTAAATGTCCGGGCGGGATTCATTCTCAAAATGGGGTTCGCGCGAACCCCTGAAGCCCCTAGCAACGACCCTATACATTCCTTCACACAAAGCTCGCCTACACTACTAGCAATGCACGCACGCCATGTGGCCGACCAGTGTGCAGATAACATTCACAAGCAGTTGCAGTCTTATCAATGAACGTCTAACTAGAATATGCCATACAAATATAATTATATCTTGCGCGTAACCAAGGGGGTCGATGGGTCTTAGAGCCATCCTCAGGAACACATGCAGAAGGCCAAACATCGTCTGCGAGCTAAATTCTTAAAATTCCCAAAATGAAGCGCATATATATATATATATATATATTAATATGATAACGTTGGATCGTTGTAAATGTGTCTCCTCCCGAGGCGCATATGGTTTTTCAAAACTTCTAAAATTGTTACGTGTGACGACATCTACATATTAATTAATACGCTAACGTTGGATCATTATAAGTTCATATCCTCCAATTGGCGATGTGTTTATGAAAACACAACCATAGTTATTTACCGTCGTGTTTGCGATGCATGGCTTTTTCTCCAGAAAAGACCTTTCTCCTATCTGAGACAATTGAGTGGAGATCATTTCACCAGATGGTGTAACCTGAAGTGGTATCAATGAATACAGTGCGTGTTGGTGTGACCCGATAGGAGTGTCACAGATCGAGTTAAGCGATCCATTGTTCATCAGTGACGACATACAGTCTGAATGGGTGAGTCCAGCTAAGTCTATGTCTGGCTTATGAAGCAACACTTGACCGGGCATGGTAACTCACTGGCCGTGACGATGGACACACACGTCAAACATACAATCCCACCCAAGTGGACGTATATTGTGTGTAATTAACCCACCACAACATGGGGGCGTTACCCTACAGCTATTGATTTGCACCACTAGACCTGATCTGCCACGATCGTCTTAGTTATCGGTCATGCTATTGTCTGAATAACATGGTTCATTGGTAAATTAATTGAAAAGTAAATTTGCCTTTTGTGGAAAATTGTACCCAGTTTATTATTAAAAGTGATACTGCATCGGAATGGAAGTTAAATAGTAACAACGTGATGAATTGATTAGAAAGACTAGTAAATTTGCCTTTTACGGACATTTTACTTAGTTTATTACTGAAATTGACAATTTGCATCCCAATGGAAGTTTATTAAATTGCCTATGATTGTACAATTAATTGATATCGTGTTGCGTCAATATAGCTTTGTTTACTTAGTAAATTACTAGAGTTAAAATAGCTTAATTCATTTATACACAATGTGATCTCGAATTTGATATCTTCCTTTGTACATACCGATGTTTGTACATGAGTTGCGGTCCTTTTAGGGTCGCCTAAGACGTGTTTTGTAATGTAATACTTTGTAAGCCTATGATTAACATGCGTTCGTACTATACGGTGAGATTGGTGTAAAGGTTCTACCCTAGATATTCGTCACTCGGAATAGTCATAGAAGTACGGGGGTTGTTGTGAACGAAGAAACCGACAATGAAGAAACGGATCAAAAACTTCAAGAAACCAGTTCCTTGATTTTGTTATTTCTACCGAAGAATTGAATGAAGTCGATCTGACCCAGGTGAAAAAGAAGGTGTCTGCTTTGGATGAAAATGTTCATATCTATTTAATTTCACGAACTCTAAAGGCTAAAGGTGGTGTCTAGCTGGTCGGTTCTAGCTTGTCTTTTCACCATGGACTGGTACAGAGAAATACTGAGGTGGTGGTCAAATAAGAGGGTACGAAGCAGCACTAGCAGCACGAGTGTAGATTGGACATTAGAAAGTATTTGTTCTGGCCGAACTTCTGTAGACTACGTGAATCTTATCAGCGTGAAATGTATTTATGCAAGGTACACTATATGGTTGACAAAAGGACTTCCTTATCCACATCCCTGGTGATCTTGTCAATTGTGTCTGCGTATTGGATGAATCACAGTTGAACAAAAGGTTTGTAACTGTCTGCTTATCTGCGAATGTACGTGACAACAGGTTGACAACCAGTAGACAATGAACATGGCCAACAGGTGACCTCAAAAGAACAATGTCGTCAGTATAATTAACTACCGTAACGAATATAACTAAACAACGTGTGTCGGGTCATACGTACATGACGAAACCAGAGTCGACATATGCACCGTTCTGACCTGCTGACTCATTCGGTGACAAACGCAAATAGGTGACGTAATGAGAGTTTACGTGTGAAATTGTATATATGGAGCAAACGAGACTTCAATTTGTCGTATATCATTTATAAAATATTATATCACATAAAAAGAGACACAGAACTAAATAGGAAACTTGTCTTTGTCAATATGGCAAAGTAACATGCAAAACAGAACACGTATTTTGTTAAGTTTTCTTAGTTTTCCCTGCGAAAGAATGGAACACTAACATCAACAACACAAAGTGTCGAAATAATTATGAAACCACTTGCCGTTTTAAAGAGGAACAACTTCTATTATAATACTGGCGCATAACTTAAATACAAATATTTACATATCAGGGGCGAAATATATACAATCTCTGAACGCTACTGGCGCCACAATCTGGACAAACGTGCCACTCTCCGTGGAAACGT
Organism: Paraescarpia echinospica; assembly: GCA_020002185.1. Taxonomy (NCBI): domain Eukaryota; kingdom Metazoa; phylum Annelida; class Polychaeta; order Sabellida; family Siboglinidae; genus Paraescarpia; species Paraescarpia echinospica. The sequence continues at coordinate 22,175,247 of CM034532.1, forward strand.
AACGCTGTCTCACGGGAAGTATTTTGCATAAAGGATCCATCGTTCCTAAAATAGTTCTTGGTTCTTCAGCCCGTTGACACATCGTTGGTGTGTTTGGTAAACTACCACTTCTTGGGTCTCCACCCGGAGATGAAGTCGAGCAGTTTCTTCCTCTCGAGCGCGTTCATCTCGGGGAAGCCTTCCCGTAGCAGCGCGTTGTCCAGCTCCCCCAGCTGCTTCCCGTCCACCTGTTCCTCCCGGAAGTGCGTCACGAGCCGCTCGCGCAACCCGATGTAGCGCAGCGACGCGGCCACCTGGCATGTGGACAGCGACGTCACGTCCGGCGGCGGCACCCAGTCGCCCGCCTTCCGGTACATGGGTTCCGCCTCGCTCGACGAGCCCGAGTAGGCGCCCAGGTCGCCGAACTCGCAGCCCGAGTAGATGCCCAGCTCGACGCCGGAGTCCGCAGCACGGGACGAAGACCGCGCGCCGAGGGAGCGCCGCTCGAACGGAGGGTCGCCCGCGCACGCCGGGATCTGAGCGTAGGGCGGGTCCCACATGTCGGGAGGCGAACAGCTACCCGGACTGTCGTGATACGAGGCTCGGCGAGCGGGTGAATGGCGAGCGACCGAGTGCAGCATACTGTCTGTCGCGGAATGCGCCAACGATGACGTCACTCCACGACGCCGGAAGTCGTCCGAGAAGAGCGTGTTTGACATGTCTGCCGACAGGTGGCTCTTTCCCTCGGCGGGCGGGGACGAGGCGGCACCATCGAAAATCTTATCGAGGAAATCGTTAACGGACTGATGCGTATCTAGATACGTCATGTCCTGTTCGTCGTTGCTGTCCTCGTTTGACCTCACTTCAGGTTCAACGCCACCTGGCGAGCAGTGCTGAAAGATGCGAAGTCGGCGGAGTTCGTCGACGGAGTCGGCGAGGAACGAATCCAGCCGTTCCGTCGAGTAGCGCACGCTGTCTCTGTCGCCGATGGTGTCGATGACCGACAGCGATCCGCCGAGACTGCGTGGTTGGTAGCTGGTGCCGTGCGTGGACCGCCGCGTCGACCTGTGTTCCGGCCTGTCGCGTACCGTCGCCGCTGAGAAGCATGGGGTGCTAAGCCTGACGTGTAAGCGCGGCGTGGCCGGGCGCGGTACGTCGGTGTGACGCCGGCTTCGCTGCTGTTGCTGCGGTTGCTCCGTGAAGGCCCGCACAGGCACGAAGGTCGCAAGAGGGTCGTGGCCTGGGCGGCCGTCCGACGCTCCTGACAGCCCCGGCTGTATGAACAGCCGCATCGGCACCAAGTACCCGCCATCGTCTTCTTGCGCCTCAGCCCTCGTCCCATATGTTTGCCTCATAGAGTCGTTGTTTATGAGGCAACGTATCCCACTGATTGTATCGTACGGCGAGTCCTCGCTAGGTTGGCCCTCACGAGATGTCGGAACAGCCGTAGTGGAGACCCCGCTAGGGCTGACGGAGGGTAAAGGCGGCAGCGAACGCTCGGGCTGACGCTCCTTCGTGTCAACTATCGCCTCAGTGCCGTCCGAGTAGAACGTGTGTAGCACCTTCATACTGACAATATAGTCCTCGAGACTGCAATGGCAATACTCAATGATCGTCTGCAGGTATTTCTCCTTCATCAATTGCGCCGAGTTTTTGGCGACGACGAATTCGATCCCCGAGTTGGTCGGTATCTCGAACATGACTGGGTTGTCCGTGTTGTCGAGGATACACGCGATGATACACTCCTCGAAGTACACCTCCTCCAGCCGTACCACCCCGGTGAACTGGCACTTAGCGGCCGGAGACTCCCCGTATGCCATCTTTAGAACGACCGGAGGCTGGCGACGTCGCATGACGTCACTCAGCTGGTAAGCACAGCTCTGGTCGAGCAGGTCGTGCTTACAGATCTGACTAAACAGCGCCGGTTCCGTCGACGCTAGCAACAACTCGACACCGTCCTGGTCGAGGCACTTGAGGCAGTGAGACATCGTCCGTTTGTGGTTCGACTTCTTGTTGCTGGTCATCATGCGGGATATTGCCCGCGGGAAGCGAGATCGAGAGCGAGACCGCCTCCGGTTCCTATCCTTCGTGCCCGCGTCGACCACACCAAGCACGCTGCCCGCCGGCAAGACCACCTGCTCGTACTTGCCGTCGTGGTCGTGGTGTAAACCGTGGTCGACTGTCCGTTGCACGTACCGCTGACACGTGACCGGATGTTGCGCAAGGATCCACTGCGGCTTCGGCTGTGAGTCGGCCACTTCCTGCGCGCATGACCATTGGCGCAGTAGCTGACGTCCGTCGTCAGACTGGAAGCCGAACCAACCTGTCGGACAACAAATATTTGATTAAACACGGCTCATGTTTGACTAAAGCAAAGACCGTCTCGGGAATTTAGCACATGCGTTTGATTCACAATTTCATATCATTGTCATAGTGTAGCAGGAATCAGTAAAGTGCACTGCGTGACCGCAAAACACACGTCGTCTATTACTCTCCAACAAAGACATGAAGTTTTTAACATTAAAATATGTGGATTTTTTCTGCAACGGCTGTTCGAATGTTAAAAAGTTCCTTAATTAATTCCAACTGACGAAACTCCGGAAGCCCTTCAAGAATACAAATAATACATATTCAATTATAGGTAGCTGGTTCGTGACACATGCAGATATGTACGTACTTATGTAGTACACACGCGTGAGCACACGCACACACGCATGCCCGCAAACACGCACGCACGCGCACACACACGCACACGCACACACACACACACACACGGTGCCAGTGAACCCATTAATTCATTGTTTGCCACTAATTGTCTCTATATACGGGCGGAGCACGTCAATGCAGCAGCGTCAACAATGTAGCAACGTTTACTGCTTGACACCTGACTGGCGACGGACCACGGTCAAGCTTATAATTCATCGCGATGGACTCAACGCCGTAGCAATGGCTACACGGGCCTCATCAATAACAGCCTACAGCCGAACTAAAGACCCATTGAAACAAACGACGTTGTTCCGTTAACGGAACCATTCCAAGTCTATACGTCACAGCAGCAGAGTCGGCCTACGGCTAACGTTCTATACCGAGGACCAGTACTTTGGTCGTTTAGCAACCAAATCACGCCGATGTAGGCAATGGTGTCGATAGTGTATTGTTATTACGATTGTGAGCGTATGTGTACTATGATTTATATTATTTTATTATTATTATGCGATTGCAGTAGAAATAATATGTAATTATTGCATGTGGCACACATTATCGCTGTTGTATGCGATGCTGTTTTCTTGTTCGTACTCTGGTTAGTTGATACTCAGAAGACAAAAAACAACCGCCAACCACAGACGAACAAAGTGTGCCTGGGCATACCAATGAAGTATACGAGCCGAGTTGACACACCGCATTTCACGGCTGGTGGTTAACGTTCTAATGTTCAATATCATGCCTGAGCTACCGCTTTGAATGCTTTCTACATACTTTTGTGTTGTCTGTGTCAACCGTCTACGGCAGGAGTGTTTCGCTGTCTACACAGCACTTACACACGCTGAACTGCATCAAATACTGCATGGC
>CM034532.1:22179795-22217295 GCA_020002185.1 Paraescarpia echinospica
CAACAACTAAGATACAATGCCACATCTGTGGGCAGAGAACATCTGATTAAATGATTGTCAATGGCACCAACAACTAAGGTACAATGCCACATCTGTGGGCAGACAACATCTGATTAAATGATTGTCAATGGCACCAACAACTAAGACACAATGCCACATATGTGGGCAGAGAACATCTGCTTAAATGATTGTCAATGGCACCAACAACTAAGGTACAATGCCACATCTGTGGGCAGAGAACATCTGATTAAATGATTGGCAATGGCACCAACAACTAAGGTACAATGCCACATCTGTGGGCAGAGAACATCTGATTAAATGATTGTCAATGGCACCAACAACTAAGGTACAATGCCACATCTGTGGGCAGAGAACATCTGATTAAATGACTGTCAATGGCACCAACAACTAAGGTACAATGCCACATCTGTGGGTAGAGAACATCTGATTAAATGATTGTCAATGGCACCAACAACTAAGATACAATGCCACATCTGTGGGCAGAGAACATCTGATTAAATGATTGTCAATGGCACCAACAACTAAGGTACAATGCCACATCTGTGGGCAGAGAACATCTGATTAAATGATTGTCAATGGCACCAACAACTAAGACACAATGCCACATCTGTGGGCAGAGAACATCTGCTTAAATGATTGTCAATGGCACCAACAACTAAGGTACAATGCCACATCTGTGGGCAGAGAACATCTGATTAAATGATTGTCAATGGCACCAACAACTAAGACACAATGCCACATCTGTGGGCAGAGAACATCTGCTTAAATGATTGTCAATGGCACCAACAACTATGGTACAATGCCACATCTGTGGGCAGAGAACATCTGCTTAAATGATTGTCAATGGCACCAACAACTAAGATACAATGCCACATCTGTGGGCAGAGAACATCTGATTAAATGATTGTCAATGACACCAACAACTAAGACACAATGCCACATCTGTGGGCAGAGAACATCTGCTTAAATGATTGTCAATGGCACCAACAACTAAGGTACAATGCCACATCTGTGGGCAGAGAACATCTGCTTAAATGATTGTCAATGTCACCAACAACTAAGATACAATGCCACATCTGTGGGCAGAGAACATCTGATTAAATGATTGTCAATGGCACCAACAACTAAGACACAATGCCACATCTGTGCGTAGAGAACATCTGCTTAAATGATTGTCAATGGCACCAACAACTAAGATACAATGCCACATCTGTGGGCAGAGAACATATGCTTAAATGATTGTCAATGGCACCAACAACTAAGACACAATGCCACATCTGTGGGCAGAGAACATCTGATTAAATGATTGTCAATGGCACCAACAACTAAGACACAATGCCACATCTGTGGGCAGAGAACATCTGATTAAATGATTGTCAATGGCACCAACAACTAAGGTACAATGCCACATCTGTGGGCAGAGAACATGTGGTTAAATGATTGTCAATGGCACCAACAACTAAGGTACAATGCCATATCTGTGGGCAGAGAACATCTGATTAAATGATTGTCAATGGCACCAACAACTAAGGCACAATGCCACATCTGTGGGCAGAGAACATCTGATTAAATGATTGTCAATGGCACCAACAACTAAGGCACAATGCCACATCTGTGGGCAGAGAACATCTGATTAAATGATTGTCAATGGCACCAACAACTAAGGTACAATGCCACATCTGTGGGCAGAGAATATCTGCTTAAATGATTGTCAATGGCACCAACAATCCAAGGTACAATGCCACATCTGTGGGCAGAGAACATCTGATTAAAATGGATTGTCAATGGCACCAAATAACTAAGGTACAATGCCACATCTTGCGGGCAGAGAACATCTGCTTAAATGATTGTCAATGCACCAACAACTAAGGTACACACATCTGTGGGTGGCAGAGAAATCTGCCAATGATTGTCAATGGCACCAACAACTAAGATACAATGCCACATCTGTGGGCAGAGAACATCTGCTTAAATGATTGGCAATGGCACCAACAACTAAGGTACAATGCCACATCTGTGGGCAGAGAACATCTGCTTAAATGATTGGCAATGGCACCAACAACTAAGATACAATGCCACATCTGTGGGCAGAGAACATCTGCTTAAATGATTGTCAATGGCACCAACAGCTAAGACACAATGCCACATCTGTGGGCAGAGAACATCTGATTAAATGATTGTCAATGGCACCAACAACTAAGGTACAATGCCACATCTGTGGGCAGAGAATATCTGCTTAAATGATTGTCAATGGCACCAACAACTAAGATACAATGCCACATCTGTGGGCAGAGAACATCTGATTAAATGATTGGCAATGGCACCAACAACTAAGGTACAACGCCACATCTGTGGGCAGAGAACATCTGCTTAAATGATTGGCAATGGCACCAACAACTAAGGTACAATGCCACATCTGTGGGCAGAGAACATCTGATTAAATGATTGTCAATGGCACCAACAACTAAGACACAATGCCACATATGTGGGCAGAGAACATCTGCTTAAATGATTGTCAATGGCACCAACAACTAAGGTACAATGCCACATCTGTGGGCAGAGAACATCTGATTAAATGATTGTCAATGGCACCAACAACTAAGATACAATGCCACAGCTGTGGGCAGAGAACATCTGCTTAAATGATTGTCAATGGCACCAACAACTAAGATACAATGCCACAGCTGTGGGCAGAGAACATCTGCTTAAATGATTGTCAATGGCACCAACAACTAAGGTACAATGCCACATCTGTGGGCAGAGAACATCTGATTAAATGATTGTCAATGGCACCAACAACTAAGATACAATGCCACAGCTGTGGGCAGAGAACATCTGCTTAAATGATTGTCAATGGCACCAACAACTAAGATACAATGCCACATCTGTGGGCAGAGAACATCTGCTTAAATGATTGTCAATGGCACCAACAACTAAGGTACAATGCCACATCTGTAGGCAGAGAACATCTGCTTAAATGATTGTCAATGGCACCAACAACTAAGGTACAACTCCACATCTGTGGGCAGAGAACATCTGCTTAAATGATTGTCAATGGCACCTACAACTAAGGTACTACGCCACATCTGTGGGCAGAGAACATCTGCTTAAATGATTGGCAATGGCACCAACAACTAAGGTACAATGCCACATCTGTGGGCTGAGAACATCTGCTTAAATGATTGTCAATGGCACCAACAACTAAGGTACAATGCCACATCTGTGGGCAGAGAACATCTGCTTAAATGATTGTCAATGGCACCAACAACTAAGATACAACGCCACATCTGTGGGCAGAGAACATCTGATTAAATGATTGTCAATGGCACCAACAACTAAGATACAATGCCACATCTGTGGGCAGAGAACATCTGCTTAAATGATTGTCAATGGCACCAACAACTAAGACATAATGCCACATCTGTGGGCAGAGAACATCTGATTAAATGATTGTCAATGGCACCAACAGCTAAGGTACAATGCCACATCTGTGGGCAGAGAACATCTGATTAAATGATTGTCAATGGCACCAACAACTAAGGTACAACGCCACATCTGTGGGCAGAGAACATCTGCTTAAATGATTGTCAATGGCACCAACAGCTAAGGTACAATGCCACATCTGTGGGCTGAGAACATCTGCTTAAATGATTGTCAATGGCACCAACAACTAAGGTACAATGCCACATCTGTGGGCAGAGAACATCTGCATAAATGATTGGCAATGGCACCAACAACTAAGGTAAAATGCCACATCTGTGGGCAGAGAACATCTGCTTAAATGATTGGCAATGGCACCAACAACTAAGGTACAATGCCACATCTGTGGGCAGAGAACATCTGATTAAATGATTGTCAATGGCACTAACAACTAAGGTACAATGCCACATCTGTGGGCAGAGAACATCTGATTAAATGATTGTCAATGGCACCAACAACTAAGGTACAATGCCACATCTGTGGGCAGAGAACATCTGATTAAATGATTGTCAATGGCACCAACAACTAAGGTACAATGCCACATCTGTGGGCAGAGAACATCTGATTAAATGATTGTCAATGGCACCAACAACTAAGGTACAATGCCACATCTGTGGGCAGAGAACATCTGATTAAATGATTGTCAATGGCACCAACAGCTAAGGTACAATGCCATATCTGTGGGCAGAGAACATCTGATTAAATGATTGTCAATGGCACCAACAACTAAGGTACAATGCCATATCTGTGGGCAGAGAACATCTGATTAAATGATTGTCAATGGCATCAACAACTAAGGTACAATGCCACATCTGTGGGCAGAGAACATCTGCTTAAATGATTGTCAATGGCACCAACAACTAAGGCACAATGCGACATCTGTGGGCAGAGAACATCTGATTAAATGATTGTCAATGGCACCAACAACTAAGACACAATGCCACATCTGTGGGCAGAGAACATCTGATTAAATGATTGTCAATGGCACCAACAACTAAGGTACAATGCCACATCTGTGGGCAGAGAACATCTGATTAAATGATTGTCAATGGCACCAACAACTAAGACACAATGCCACATCTGTGGGCAGAGAACATCTGCTTAAATGATTGGCAATGGCACCAACAACTAAGGTACAATGCCACATCTGTGGGCAGATAACATCTAATTAAATTATTGTCAATGGCACCAACAACTAAGGTACAATGCCACATCTGTGGGCAGAGAACATCTGCTTAAATGATTGGCAATGGCACCAACAACTAAGGTACAACGCCACATCTGTGGGCAGAGAACATCTAATTAAATGATTGTCAATGGCACCAACAACTAAGATACAATGCCACATCAGTGGGCAGAGAACATCTGATTAAATGATTGTCAATGGCACCAACAACTAAGGTACAATGCCACATCTGTGGGCAGAGAACATCTGATTAAATGATTGTCAATGGCACCAACAACTAAGGTACAATGCCACATCTGTGGGCAGAGAACATGTGGTTAAATGATTGTCAATGGCACCAACAACTAAGACAAAATGCCACATCTGTGGGCAGAGAACATCTGCTTAAATGATTGTCAATGGCACCAACAACTAAGGTACAATGCCACATCTGTGGGCAGAGAACATCTGATTAAATGATTGTCAATGGCACCAACAACTAAGGCACAATGCCACATCTGTGGGCAGAGAACATCTGATTAAATGATTGTCAATGGCACCAACAACTAAGACACAATGCCACATCTGTGGGCAGAGAACATCTGATTAAATGATTGTCAATGGCACCAACAACTAAGGTACAATGCCACATCTGTGGGCAGAGAACATCTGATTAAATGACTGTCAATGGCACCAACAACTAAGGTACAATGCCACATCTGTGGGTAGAGAACATCTGATTAAATGATTGTCAATGGCACCAACAACTAAGATACAATGCCACATCTGTGGGCAGAGAACATCTGATTAAATGATTGTCAATGGCACCAACAACTAAGGTACAATGCCACATCTGTGGGCAGAGAACATCTGATTAAATGATTGTCAATGGCACCAACAACTAAGACACAATGCCACATCTGTGGGCAGAGAACATCTGCTTAAATGATTGTCAATGGCACCAACAACTAAGGTACAATGCCACATCTGTGGGCAGAGAACATCTGATTAAATGATTGTCAATGGCACCAACAACTAAGACACAATGCCACATCTGTGGGCAGAGAACATCTGCTTAAATGATTGTCAATGGCACCAACAACTATGGTACAATGCCACATCTGTGGGCAGAGAACATCTGCTTAAATGATTGTCAATGGCACCAACAACTAAGATACAATGCCACATCTGTGGGCAGAGAACATCTGATTAAATGATTGTCAATGACACCAACAACTAAGACACAATGCCACATCTGTGGGCAGAGAACATCTGCTTAAATGATTGTCAATGGCACCAACAACTAAGGTACAATGCCACATCTGTGGGCAGAGAACATCTGCTTAAATGATTGTCAATGTCACCAACAACTAAGATACAATGCCACATCTGTGGGCAGAGAACATCTGATTAAATGATTGTCAATGGCACCAACAACTAAGACACAATGCCACATCTGTGCATAGAGAACATCTGCTTAAATGATTGTCAATGGCACCAACAACTAAGATACAATGCCACATCTGTGGGCAGAGAACATATGCTTAAATGATTGTCAATGGCACCAACAACTAAGACACAATGCCACATCTGTGGGCAGAGAACATCTGATTAAATGATTGTCAATGGCACCAACAACTAAGACACAATGCCACATCTGTGGGCAGAGAACATCTGATTAAATGATTGTCAATGGCACCAACAACTAAGGTATAAACGCCATATCTGGTAAGTGTAGAGAACATCTGATTAAATGATTGTCAGTCAAAAACCAACAACTATAATAAATGCCACATCTGTAAGTGTGAGAATTAATTCCATCAAATTGATTGTCAATGGCACCAACAACTAAGACACAATGCCACATCTGTGGGCAGAGAACATCTGCTTAAATGATTGTCAATGGCACCAACAACTAAGGTACAATGCCACATCTGTGGGCAGAGAACATCTGATTAAATGATTGTCAATGGCACCAACAACTAAGACACAATGCCACATCTGTGGGCAGAGAACATCTGCTTAAATGATTGGCAATGGCACCAACAACTAAGGTACAATGCCACATCTGTGGGCAGATAACATCTAATTAAATTATTGTCAATGGCACCAACAACTAAGGTACAATGCCACATCTGTGGGCAGAGAACATCTGCTTAAATGATTGGCAATGGCACCAACAACTAAGGTACAACGCCACATCTGTGGGCAGAGAACATCTAATTAAATGATTGTCAATGGCACCAACAACTAAGATACAATGCCACATCAGTGGGCAGAGAACATCTGATTAAATGATTGTCAATGGCACCAACAACTAAGGTACAATGCCACATCTGTGGGCAGAGAACATCTGATTAAATGATTGTCAATGGCACCAACAACTAAGGTACAATGCCACATCTGTGGGCAGAGAACATCTGCTTAAATGATTGGCAATGGCACCAACAACTAAGACACAATGCCACATCTGTGGGCAGAGAACATCTGATTAAATGATTGTCAATGGCACCAACAACTAAGATACAATGCCACATCTGTGGGCAGAGAACATCTGCTTAAATGATTGTCAATGGCACCAACAACTAAGACACAATGCCACATCTGTGGGCAGAGAACATCTGCTTAAATGATTGTCAATGGCACCAACAACTAAGGTACAATGCCACATCTGTGGGCAGAGAACATCTGCTTAAATGATTGTCAATGGCACCAACAACTAAGATACAATGCCACATCTGTGGGCAGAGAACATCTGATTAAATGATTGTCAATGGCACCAACAACTAAGACACAATGCCACATCTGTGGGCAGAGAACATCTGCTTAAATGATTGTCAATGGCACCAACAACTAAGATACAATGCCACATCTGTGGGCAGAGAACATATGCTTAAATGATTGTCAATGGCACCAACAACTAAGACACAATGCCACATCTGTGGGCAGAGAACATCTGATTAAATGATTGGCAATGGCACCAACAGCTAAGACACAATGCCACATCTGTGGGCAGAGAACATCTGATTAAATGATTGTCACGGCAAATTCGCTAAATAAACTTACAAGTACAATGCCACATCTTGGGTGGGCAGAGAACATCTGATTAAATGATTGTCAATGGCACCAAACAACTAAGATACATAAATGCCACATCTGTAAGCAGGAACATCTGCTTAAATGATTGTCACGGCACCAACAACTATATGTACAATGTGCCAAGTAAGAGAACATCTGGATTAACGATTGTCAAATGGCACCAACAACTAAGACACAATGCCACATCTGTGGGCAGAGAACATTCCTGATTAAATGGGATTGCCAATTTGGCACCAAATAACTAAGGCACAATGCCACATCTGTGGGCAGAGAACATCTGATTAAATGCATCGTCAATGGCACCAAATAACTAAGACACAATGCCACATCTGTGGGCAGAGAACATCTGATTAAATGATTGTCAATGGCACCAACAACTAAGGCACAATGCCACATCTGTGGGCAGAGAACATCTGATTAAATGATTGTCAATGGCACCAACAACTAAGACACAATGCCACATCTGTGGGCAGAGAACATCTGATTAAATGATTGTCAATGGCACCAACAACTATGGTACAATGCCATATCTGTGGGCAGAGAACATCTGATTAAATGATTGTCAATGGCACCAACAACTAAGGTACAATGCCACATCTGTGGGCAGAGAACATCTGCTTAAATGATTGGCAATGGCACCAACAACTAAGATACAATGCCACATCTGTGGGCAGAGAACATCTGATTAAATGATTGGCAATGGCACCAACAACTAAGGTACAATGCCACATCTGTGGGCAGAGAACATCTGATTAAAAGATTGTCAATGGCACCAACAACTAAGGTACAATGCCACATCTGTGGGCAGAGAACATCTGATTAAATGATTGTCAATGGCACCAACAACTAAGACACAATGCCACATCTGTGGGCAGAGAACATCTGCTTAAATGATTGGCAATGGCACCAACAACTAAGGTACAATGCCACATCTGTGGGCAGATAACATCTAATTAAATTATTGTCAATGGCACCAACAACTAAGGTACAATGCCACATCTGTGGGCAGAGAACATCTGCTTAAATGATTGGCAATGGCACCAACAACTAAGGTACAACGCCACATCTGTGGGCAGAGAACATCTGATTAAATGATTGTCAATGGCACCAACAACTAAGATACAATGCCACATCAGTGGGCAGAGAACATCTGATTAAATGATTGTCAATGGCACCAACAACTAAGGTACAATGCCACATCTGTGGGCAGAGAACATCTGATTAAATGATTGTCAATGGCACCAACAACTAAGGTACAATGCCACATCTGTGGGCAGAGAACATCTGATTAAATGATTGTCAATGGCACCAACAACTAAGATACAATGCCACATCTGTGGGCAGAGAACATCTGCTTAAATGATTGTCAATGGCACCAACAACTAAGACACAATGCCACATCTGTGGGCAGAGAACATCTGATTAAATGATTGTCAATGTCACCAACAACTAAGACACAATGCCACATCTGTGGGCAGAGAACATCTGATTAAATGATTGTCAATGGCACCAACAACTAAGATACAATGCCACATCTGTGGGCAGAGAACATCTGCTTAAATGATTGTCAATGGCACTAACCAAATAATGGACCAACTTCTCCCAAGGGTGGCTGCAACCAATGACAAAACTCAACACAAACTGCTTGTAGCACCCAATGGCAAGACACGTTACAAACCTGTAGAACATCTGCATGGTGCAGATGACCATGGCAAAGAAGGCAGCGTAAAAGGAGGCAAGCGGCAAGAAGAACATGATGATCTCCAGTGAGATGAGGCTGTAGATGGAGAAGAGAAGAAGCATGTAGATCTGTTGTGTCGGCACGATGGACTTGAGCCACACCATGCCACGTGTGCCAGCCATCTGCACCGTGTAGTTGGCCAGCGTCGTCAGGAGGCGTGTCGAGTGCTTCGTGCACTGCAATCAGACAGATATGGCAAGTTACAATTAAAAACATTGAGTAATAAGTAAAACAGTGGACTACGCTTAGCAGATATGAGAATCACTTTTGATGAGATTGTTTTGTTGGTATTAATTTAAGTGATCTAAATGATGCAGCACAAATAGCAGTAGATACCAAAGATTTGAACATACCATCGGTGATTCTGTTAAGAGTAGTAATGACAGCTCCAATTATTGCAACATCACTAACCATATGAAGAAGAAGAAGCTACTGAAAGCAAAATCAGAAAGACTGAAATAAAGATACCAAGATATAGAGAAGAACACCGGGAGGTCAAAAGACGTGTGCGAGCAGACAAGCGAGCTTACATGGAAGACCTGGCAAAACAGGAGGAAGAAGCAGCTGAGAGAAATGAACAAGGAATAATAACAATATTTTAATTTATATTCATACAGCACCATCGTTTTTAGATAAAATAATATATAACGTATACAAAAAATATCATGTAAAATAAACAAACTGTGTTAAAGGTGCCGCCACAATTCAAGTTTCATCCATCTCATGGCACTCTAAGTTGACAAAACAACCTAGGAAAGGTGTCATACATTTGCAAAGTTCAAAACATGTCATGTGCTCACCAATGGTTCACCCTCCCCCCTCCAAGACGTGGTTCGAGACTTCCATTTTTTGCAATAAAAAATTGCTATCAGCGTCAATTTGCATTAACATAAAATGATGGTTCACTCGTTAGGTGGCACCTGTCGCAATTTATTTTCCCTGCAATACGTGATGACAATTGAACGACACACTCCTATGTAATGTAGTAAATATTTATGGTATTTTGCCAACTTATGCAATCAACAGTTAGTTAAACTATTTACACACTACTGATTTGATCTTGAACAAGCCTGATTCGCACTGGTACATATACAAACAATTCTGGAAGCAGCAGTAACACTACTAAAATATGTCTTAAAAAAGAACTATGTAAGCAAGTATAAATGTTTTTAAAAACTATAAGTAAACCTAAGATTTGAACTTATAATGCTGTTTTGTGAAATGTCTGTAAAACATAGTGGTTCTTCTCTATAGACAGTTTATTTGATAATACAAAAGTAACGTTTTAACAAAAACTCTCAGTGTTGAAACAGTTATGTTTCATTGTAACAACCCATTCCTTTACAGACATTGCACAAGGATATTGTTTCAGTTTGATATGATACATAACTAAGAAAAATGATGTTTTGATAATAGTTTTTAAGTCTCACGTAGTAAACATTCTCACCTTCTGATACAGAGTTGCATTCTCGTAGACTTCTGATTCTACACTGCTCTGGGCATCAGAGGTCAAACTTCCAGAACCTCGAAGTCGCTTCACAACCTTCTCAATGAAAAGATCTTCTGTCACCTCATTCTCAGTTTTGAACTTGACAGCTTTCTCAAGAAGTTTCCTTTCATGCTTACTGGTAGAGACATCCTCTATGGCTTGTCGGTACTGCTCCTTGGTCAGTGCTGGGAAGTCAAATGGGTTGAGGGCTCGGAAGAGTTTCTTGGCAGCAACACGGGCAATCTTTTCCATCTGGGATGTATGAAGACACCAGTGAATCACAGCAACGTTTTCATCTGTAACACCTGAAAATGGCAGCATTGTTAAAAATATGGTATAGGTATTAGAAGACACAGTTTACTCCTAAAGTTATCATTTTATTACAACAAAATTGGAAACGTGATGCATATTATACAAATGAATAAAATAAAAATGTATTACCTTAATTTCATTCACAACTGACCTGTTCAAAGCTTTAATATAAATTATTATAATTTCTTCAAATTATTGTGTGTCTGTGTGTGTTGGTGTGTGTGTGTACGTGCGCGTGTATGTGCATGCATGCATGCATGTATGTGTGTGTAGTGTAAAACAATTGTATTTGACAAGGTAATAAAACATATATACATATAGGAAAATATAAGAATCTGGAAGTGAGATAGACAAAACGTTAGTATAAACTGTGCAAAATAGTCCAATGTTAAGATTGTAATGATAATATCAAAGTGTGTACAGGTATTAAGGCACCTTGGACATTTTAATTACTAAAATGGAAACACTAAGTTAATAACTATGAAACTAATTATAGCAATTATAGCAGGGATCTTCCTAGGAAGATCCCTGCAGTTGTGATTGTCAGGGCTGTGTTACATCTAATTACATATATTTTTACATAGATCTACATATTAATACGGACATTTTGGAACATTTTACAGGTATTTCCTCCCACATTCCATTTCCCTCTTCCTATGTTTATTTCCTTCCCAGGACGAATGATCTGTGATCTATCAAGTGGTGATGTATTAAAAAACACAAAGATAGTTATTTAGAGATATTTAAATTTACTTTTTAGCAGACAAATTAAGTGGTGGTCAGTTATTCTCCAGACAGCCACTGAGACGTTAACTTCAATTTACCAGGAAATTATTATCGGCTGCATGCCATAATTAGAGAAATCAGTAGAACTTTAATGGGAATGAGTCTGACATAAAAATACTGTAGTAGTGATAACCTATGTTCTTGATGAGCTAGTAATAATAGTAATAATAAACAAATTTACACACCATCAAATCCAGGACTAATAATCTGTTCATGGGTGTTTACAAATCGGCAAACATCTAAGAAACTTTAAAAATGCATTTAAGAGAAATAAATAAGAAAAAATAAATAAAGTTAGGAAGCAAAATCCTAGTATACATATATATATATATATATATATATAGATAAACCTATGTATAGTAAAATTACAGGTAAATGCAATGATAAAGCAAACGATTAGCAAAATTGCTGAACAGCTGAACATACTGGATAAAAAAAGCCTAAATTACATTAAATAAGTTGATTAGATACTAAAATGTGATTCTAAGATAAATAAAACTAAAAATTTATTAAAACTGTGTGCATGAATATACAAAGATTAAATGAGGTCTGATTATATTAGTTTAAGAACAGAAATGACTTCAACAATTTTCCAAACAGACTTTTGTACATCTAATGTACATCAAATGGACCTTACATGCACTGTCTAGACTTTTCTGAAACAGGATCTAATCAAACAAAAAGAATCAATGAAGGAAATGGTTTGCTTACAAAACAACTTCAAGAATTTTGTTTTATTTGGCCTTATTTCAAAACCTGTTCTATTTTAGTATGAAGTGTTAAATCAGTGACGATATTGAAACCGTTATTAATATAAACATATAAATTCTTGCAAATTACACTATATACAATTGTTGGTGTAATTACCTATGTTTCTCTCAATGCAGACTCTCAACAAGTCAGTTGCTTCTTCACTGCCCTGTTTTGAAGCCTTAATCAACCAATCAACAGCCATTTTTTCCTGTTCTGCAGAGTCAGCGTCACCTCTGCCATTACTCAGTTCAGAACATTTCAGGAAGTGTTTTCCAAAGGAGACTTGAGCTGGGATGGAGCCTGCCTCTGCATCTTCCTTTAGTCTTTCCAACAATTCCTGCTTCTCTTGCTCATCTGTAGAAAGCGAAGACACATCATCAACTGAGATCACACAGATAATCTGCTATATTGGCATGAATCATAGTCAATGACAATGTGGCCAGAAAAGACCTTAATAGCAACGCTCATGTTCCTCACAAAAAAGTTCAGTGTGTCTTGGACAGAAAAGAAATAAAGAATTCTTACAGAAGCATATGCTAAAACAAAACTGTGCACATCAACATCTGAGACAAGTCAAATTTAAAGGCAATCTGATGAAAAAGAGCAAATTAAAGCATCTTGTGATAGTGGGAAAGGTTCTGGGGAAAAGAAGCTGTGGAAGGACGAAAAATGAAACTGTTGGGCAGCAGCCTGGCTGGAAAGGAGCACAAGAGACCTGCTACAAGACATTTACGACCATGTTGGAGCACAAGAGACCTGCTACAAGACACCTACGACCATGATGGAACACAAGAGACCTGTTACAAGACATCTACGACAATGATGGAGCACAAGAGACCTGCTACAAGACACCTATGACCATGATGGAGCAAAACAGACCTGTTACAAGACATCTACGACCATGATGGAACACAACAGACCTGCTACAAGACATCTACGACCATGATGGAACACAAGAGACCTGTTACAAGACACCTACGACCATGATGGAGCACAACAGACCTGCTACAAGACATCTACGACAATGATGGAGCACAAGAGACCTGCTACAAGACTTCTATGACCATGATGGAGCAAAACAGACCTGTTACAAGACATCTACGACCATGATGGAACACAACAGACCTGTTACAAGACATCTACGACCATGATGGAGCACAACAGACCTGCTACAAGACATCTACAACCATGATCGAGCACAACAGACCTGTTACAAGACACCTATGCCCATGATGGAGCAAAACAGACCTGTTACAAGACATCTACGACCATGATGGAACACAACAGACCTGCCACAAGACATCTACGACCATGAGGGAACAAAACAGACCTGTTACAAGACATCTACGACCATGATGGAACACAAGAGACCTGCTACAAGACATCTACGACCATGATGGAGCACAACAAACCTGTTACAAGACACCTACGACCAATGATGGAACACAAGAGACCTGCTACAAGACACATACGACCACGATGGAACACAAGAGACCTGTTACAAGACACCTACGACCTTGACGGAACACAACAGACCTGCTACTAGACACCTACGACCATGATGGAACACAAGAGACCTGTTACAAGACACCTACGACCACGATGGAACACAAGAGACCTGCTACAAGACATCTACGACCATGATGGAGCACAAGAGACCTGCTACAAGACACCTACGACCATGATGGAACACAACAGACCTGCTACAAGACAACTACGACCATGATGGAACACAACAGACCTGCTACAAGACACCTACGATCATGATGGAACACAGGAGACCTGCTACAAGACACCTACGACCATGATGGAACACAAAGGACCTGTTACAAGACACCTACGACCATGATGGAACACAAGAGACCTGCTACAAGACACCTACGACCATGACGGAACACAACAGACCTGCTACAAGACACCTATGACCATGACGGAACACAAGAGACCTGTTACAAGACATCTACGACCATGACGGAACACAAGAGACCTGCTACAAGACACCTACGACCATGATGGAACACAAGAGACCTGTTACAAGACACCTACGACCATGATGGAACACAAGAGACCTGCTACAAGACATATACGACCATGATGGAACACAAGAGACCTGTTACAAGACACCTACGACCATGACGGAACACAACAGACCGCTACTAGACACCTACGACCATGATGGAACACAAGAGACCTGTTACAAGACACATACGACCACGATGGAACACAACAGACCTGCTACAAGACATCTACGACCATGAGGGAACAAAACAGACCTGCTACAAGACACCTACGACCATGATGGAACACAACAGACATGCTACAAGACATCTACGACCATGATGGAACACAACAGACCTGCTACAAGACATCTACGACCATGATGGAACACAACAGACCTGTTACAAGACACCTATGACCATGATGGAACACAAGAGACCTGCTACAAGACACCTATGACCGTGATGGAACACAACAGACCTGTTACAAGACATCTACGACCATGATGGAGCACAACAGACCTGTTACAAGACATCTACGACCATGATGGAACACAACCTTTCAGATATCCCACTTGAATAATATATCAAACGCAATACTAGATGCTCACGCAAACATAATAATCAGTTCTGGAAAATTTGGCACTAAAACATGGACATTAGAGGGTTGTGATATCAGATTATGTTGAGCTTACACAAATGTGAACAGTGCTTAGACTTCATGCTCTTATCAAGATATGTACCATATATGAAGTCTGTTGATTGTGTCAGATGTTGGTGATGTCACGGCAGGGTTGGCGTTGATTTAATCAATTTTAGACCATGATGGAGCACAACAGACCTGCTACAAGACATCTACGACAATGATGGAGCACAAGAGACCTGCTACAAGACAGCTATGACCATGATGGAGCAAAACAGACCTGTTACAAGACATCTACGACCATGATGGAACACAACAGACCTGCTACAAGACATCTACGACCATGATGGAACACAAGAGACCTGTTACAAGACACCTACGACCATGATGGAGCACAACAGACCTGCTACAAGACATCTACGACAATGATGGAGCACAAGAGACCTGCTACAAGACACCTATGACCATGATGGAGCAAAACAGACCTGTTACAAGACATCTACGACCATGATGGAACACAACAGACCTGTTACAAGACATCTACGACCATGATGGAGCACAACAGACCTGCTACAAGACATCTACAACCATGATCGAGCACAACAGACCTGTTACAAGACACCTATGCCCATGATGGAGCAAAACAGACCTGTTACAAGACATCTACGACCATGATGGAACACAACAGACCTGCCACAAGACATCTACGACCATGAGGGAACAAAACAGACCTGTTACAAAACATGTACGACCATGATGGAACACAACAGACCTGCTACAAGACATCTACGACCATGATGGAGCACAACAGACCTGTTACAAGACACCTATGACCATGATGGAACACAACAGACCTGTTACAAGACACCTATGACCATGATGGAACACAAGAGACCTGCTACAAGACACCTATGACCGTGATGGAACACAACAGACCTGTTACAAGACATCTACGACCATGATGGAGCACAACAGACCTGTTACAAGACATCTACGACCATGATGGAACACAACCTTTCAGATATCCCACTTGAATAATATATCAAACGCAATACTAGATGCTCACGCAAACATAATAATCAGTTCTGGAAAATTTGGCACTAAAACATGGACATTAGAGGGTTGTGATATCAGATTATGTTGAGCTTACACAAATGTGAACAGTGCTTAGACTTCATGCTCTTGTCAAGATATGTACCATATATGAAGTCTGTTGATTGTGTCAGATGTTGGTGATGTCACGGCAGGGTTGGCGTTGATTTAATCATCGATTAAATCAACATGAACAAATCAAGATATTGATTTTTTCGATTTTTTTTCTTCAGATTATCTTAAATTTATACTTACCTGAGTACTCAATTTATTTGTGCCAATTTATAATAATAATCCTGAAATCTGTAAGACAGCTGACATTTTTTAATTACTAGGCCCACATGTTTTTACAGCTCTGCTCAATTAAATAATTGCTTGGTGTATTGCTTGGACTTTGGTATGTTGTGTTAGGCAAGTGACAGAGGCAAGTGATACATGTGATCACCGAGGCATGACTTTGACTGATTGGGAAGAGGGCAGAGAGGCATACCTTTATCTGTATTGTTACCTGCCAAGGACCAACTGACTGCAGCTAATTGCATGCTTTGATTTAATCAGCTACCCCAGGGTACCTAAGATGAGTAAGATCAATGTGAGATGGGTTTCAAAGTATAGATAAGGTGTATCCTCAATTTGGAATTAAAACCAGCTTAGTCAAAATCTGATTATTTGAACTACTCTGATCAGTGTTATTTTGTCAGCTTGCCTGTCAGGAACACATTATAACAAGCCAGGCTATAACAAGCATTTGGTTGATATGTGGCTTCACGGTGAAGCCACATATTTCTTGAGGGAAGGGACTGCCAATCCTACTGAGAAGCCAGGGAATAAGGGCAGCAAGGCATGACGCAGGGCAGTCTGGTATCTAGGCTTAGTAGGCAGAACATTCTGATGGTCATTGCGATTGCACATTGTGGTTGACTGGTTGTGTCACCATGCCACGTCAACTAGATTCTGTATGGAATTATTTTGAGAAAGTTGTACAAATTGGTAAAACGGGTTGCCGAGCTTATAAGTTTTGTCGAGAATGTCAATAAATCGATTTAATAGAAAAAATCCGATTTATTCGATTTTTTCAAAAAATCATGATTTTTTCAAACCGTGTCACGGTAATAAATTCCGTTGAGCACCCCCAGCCTTTTAGCATGGCATGCGATGGTGCGGGTTGGTGTTTCAGGCTTCACCAGAAACTGCAAATGCAGAATTTAATATTTTTTGTATCACTGTAAAGATAATAATCTTATCTACAAGACAGCCCCTGGATGGACACAGTATTTGTGTCTAATTTTTGAGCACTTGCTGTTTGAACATCGCAAATGCTCAACATTGAATGATATCTGCCTGTACATTGCAGGATTAAACATTCGCGATGTTCAAACAGAAATAACTCAAAAACTTAAAAAAATCCGAGTGGCCGTTACTTCCATGATGTCACCAACAATCACTAGGTGTCGCAACCAACTGTGCCAAAGATGTAGAGAAAAACGTGACCAACAGGGGCCTTGAACAGGGTGACGGAGAGGGTTAACAATTATTTGAATAGCAGCTAGAACACTAAAAATATTGTTAGCGTATGTTTAACTCAGACAGAAAACAAAAAGGTACATTTCACTTAAACGCTAATGTGTCATGTAGGACATAGACCTAAACAGCGATAGAAATAAGCCAGAGTATTTATTTGTCTGCCAGACAAGTAAGTTTTTAAATTTAATTATCCGCCAAAATTGTTACTTGTCTGAGAGGTTGTCAAGCAGAATCGAAGCTTCGGAAAAAACACAATGTTCCTGCTGTTTTGTTGCATGTACATCTGAGTGACTTGTAATCAGAGATACAATTTGATTTAATCTGCATATTTTGAAATTGCTAAATTATATTTGCAACTATTTTTCGGTCCAGTATAATTATTAGTCATCACGAATATTAAAAGTAGACACGTTACATGATGTATACCAATATTTTAGTGATGCTGATATGAACACTTTTATTATTAACAAATAATAATTACAATGATAGGAATGAGACAATTGTTTTCCTTGCTGTTTGTTATAATGTTGCAAAAACTGTTTATTATGATAAAACAGTAGTTTTAACAGTGCCCAAATTACATTTACCAGGCGGAATAATTTATAGATTTAATTATGTCGTAACGTTGATGCTGTTGACCGCCGTAGTTGTTGGAAGCTGACATGTCAATGGCAGTTGGCACCTCGTCCCTGGCCGCACGTCTTGCATAATTCGGCTTCGAAAACTCGCAATTTATGGTTAAAATAAATGTTACATAAATACAACCACACTTCTGAAATTTAATTAATATTCCGTTTATCAACCACCACCAGTGGAGCCAGTTACAAGTTTTGAAAACTGTCACCGGCTAACGTTCGATGACTTGGAAGACTGCCGAGTCCGCGTGGGTTAGGCGCAATAATGGTTAAAACTATATAATTATTCAAATAACAGGTAGCGATACAAAGTCTACTATTTCCAAAGTTCATCAAATATGATCCGTGAGTGGAAGCAAGTTGTACGTCGGCCAAACTGAACGATTTATGATTTTGTGAAATACAGCCTCGATCAATGATGGCTCATGTAGAATCTGTCCTATGCGTACGACAGAGCTAGGTCAGTGTGCTCAGTGGATGACCATGTTAATAGGCACTAAACTCGGTCGAAAACCGTGGTACAACACACTGGCAGCGGATCGCCAAGACGTTGACACACTAACAAAATTGCAATGTGCGCGATTGCTAGCGAACTTCATTTACATTTGAATTTCCTCAAATAAAAAGTTTACAATGTTGCACGCGTCACTATTTACTGTAAATTTTCACTTGTCCACCAGATAACCGTGTAGTCATTTTACTTGTCCGGGCCAAAAATCACTTGTCCCGGACAAACGGACATGTGCTATTTCGAACGTTGCCTAAATCACAGTTTACATAATTTTTTACAACATCCAGTCAAAAATAAAGTCATAGTTTTACTGATGGTTTTACCACAATTAAAAAAGGATTCTTTTGGGCATGGTGGCATAGTTGTTAGAGCCTCGCATTCTCAATCGAGAGATTCTGGGTTTTAATCAGCTTATTGCCGCATTTAACCCTGGCACATGAAGATGACAACATTCAGCTGTTTAGGTTAGTAGTTCTAATTTAAGTAATTATATGAATACACAATACCACTTGGCCACTCGTGAGAATGGTCAAACAAGATATTGGAATTCCTGGAGTCGCTGGTTTTGTCTTTTATATGGGGCACGTGCGTCTGCACTGTTCTCACGGCTTGTACAGTCGTGACCAGCGCTGTCAATTACTAGGAAAAGGTGCACCTGATTGAGCAAACTTCCATACACCGTGCAGGATATCTACCAGCTCGGTAGTGTAGACTGTAGTCAAGTTACCACCCTGGCTTGTGAGGAAGAATCTACCTGGTTGGCTGGGCTTAGCTTCAGCATTTTACAAGCGATCTGCGAAGGGATATTAAGACTTATAACAAAGTTATGTAGGGTCTAGACTTATGTAATCAGCAGCGCCACCTGGCGTGCGGCGATGATTTGATTTACAAGACAAGATTTATAATAGCCAAAGACAATAATTCTGTGTGCACTTTTTATTGAGCCGACAGTCAAACTATTCACAACTTACATATTAGGACATGAAAGAACCGAATTCGTGATAGGCAAAACCAGATGAAGAAGCACATTTAAGCAGACGTCCATCAAGACGTAAACAACAACAATCGCATGCGCAAACGAAGGAATGTTGCCGATGGCGCAGGCGTTGCGCAATTTGCGGTTGGCGTGGCTCATACACATGTCTAATATGACTGCTGTACGCGATTTTCGTTTATATTGTATGCACACATGCCATCAGCGAATGTTACCTTTCTGCAAAACGTCTTCAAGCGACATGTCTTCCACGTTACTCGTCATTTTGACACTCCCAAACACCCACGTATCGTTGGCCGCTCTTCAAGCAACAACTAACTTAGGACATCCCTCATGTGACATCATTCAAGCTGCGGAATCCCCGAGACAAAGTTGGTTTTGAATGTTCCGTCAGAGGGCATGGTTATTTTATAACCACCGTGTGGCGACACTGTTTAACAAAACTGCCGTCGAAAGCAACACTTTCCAGCGCACAAATTATTGGGCAAACTGACTTATTGAAAGTCTAACAATCGTGTTATCTCTGTAAAATCTCGACATGTATGGAACTCATCGTCGTCATCATTGTGCAGCCGTAGTGTCCCCTGGTTGGGCGAAGGCCTCAACATGTTATTTCCAGATCTGCCTGTTTTATGCTGTCCTTTGCCATATGGTGCCCTGTAGCTTCCAGTATACTTGTCTAGTTCGTCTATAGGTCTCACAGAAATATTATCTGTTCCATCAAATCAAAATGTACGATCTAACAATTTACAAATTGTTAATAAACGAGAACGTATACTTGTGACATAATTTCTATATAAGCATAGAATATGCAATTATACAATTTTCAATTTACCAAGTGTTTATACAAATCAGTGTTAAGTCTAGCTGCCTCCGTTTTCTTGCCATTATTCACACTTCTAATTAAAGTTCAAATTACTGAAATTACTAAACAGTCAGTGTCTTTGGCATTCCGAGTTTCAACGAAACTAAAATAAAGTTCAGCTTCTTCTTGCAAACATTTCTTAATTATAATAGTCTACGCGAACTATACTGCTAGCTAGCTGAAACAGTTTTTAAGTTATACGAACTGTAAGATGGACTATCTATACAACCTCGAACTAAACAACAACGAGTCCATCAGGGATTATTCTGCCTTGCTGGCACTGAAATGTCCCAGACGTGAATGTTTCCCTCCCGATGACCTGGCCATGGTTCACAGGTCCAGACGTCGCGTTGGCTTGCTCACACGATCGGCCAGTGCTGGTCACAGCTGTAGGTTGAGTGATTCTCTGATTAGTTGTCGATTGAGTGCGCTCGCAGCAGCTGATTCCTGGCCTAACTCGTGAGTACTTCGATCTCTTCGGCGCCGTTCGTGGTCTTGGCGATTGGTGACGGCTTACAACTATAGCGTGTAGCCATTTCTTTGAACCCGGAAATGGAGCCATCCTCATTGGATCACCTGGCATAAGTACATGGAAATCCAAACTGACTTTCTTATTATGGTAATGACGCTATCTCCTTCTCCAGGTCTAAGTTGCGTCTTACTTTGGTCGCATCATAGGCAGCTGGTATAGTGTATTTCGCCATCGGTAGTGTATTTCTATGCCTGCGACTCATGAGTATCTGCATGGGCTGGAAACAGATTGCAACTTTCCAACTGCGTTGTGCGGTAGTCTAACAAGGCTAAATATTTGTCTGTACACTTTCGCCAAAGTCGTTTCACAATTTGTACCGCTAGCTGTTTCTGCCTCACCGTTCGACTGTGGAAAGGCAGGCGATGATGTGCAATGTTCGATCTGGTAGTCTGCAGAAAAACGCAAATTCACGAGTCGAGAACTGAATCGCATTGTCAGATCTCAATTTTTCTGCAATACCATGTCGACTCATTTGTGATTTGAGGACGTCAGTGGTAGCTGCGCTGCTCATATTCTCGAGTTTGTCGACTTTGATGTACTTGGCCCAATAGCAAACAATTATATAGAATTTTAACAGAATATTCTGTAGGATTTTTACGCATAGTTTTCTATAGAATATTTTATGGAAATTATTCTATAGAATATTCTATAGGATTTTTGCGCTTTCTATGGAACATTCTGTACAAAATATCCTATAGAATTTTCTATTGAAAATAGTCTATAGAATATATTCTATAGGAAATATTCTATAGAATATTCTACAGGATATGCGTTTTCTATATACTATTCTGTAGAACATATCCTGTAGGAAATATCCTATAGGATGTATATAATACAGGATATGTTCTGTAGAATATTCTATATAAAATTCTATTGGAAATATTCTACAGGTCAAATGTCATACAAAATTAATACTCATTAACACACGTGCAAATGTGGCATGACCATCACATATGATCACATATTTTTTATTATAACACATTTTCACAATGTATTAACCACACAGGCAATCCAATATTATGTCAAAGGTTCCATTTACACTATGACGATGAAGCGTATAATTGAGTTTAGACATGTCACGCTTTGCCCTGTAAGCTTACACATGTACAATATACATTATATGAAATTATAATATTCAATAATTCAGAATGCATACACACAAACACTATAGCACTGTTACTGATGTCATTGTTGTGCAGCCTGGAGAAAGCTTGTGTTGGTCATCAGCGATGACATCAACCTGAAATAAATGGAAAAGAAGACAATAAAAATACAATGTGTGTGGCTTATAATATTGTATAGTAAATAAAAAAAAACTGGACCATTTGGACAATTATTTATATTATGGATAATTACTCAGCAAAGTCCTACTAGGATATTGCTGATATTGATTAATACTGAGGGTTTATTTCAGAATATCGTCCCTATAATACAGGCTATTGTTAGTGAGTCCATTGCAGGTGAACTCGTGCCATATAGAACTGACACGTGCCATATAGAACTGACACGTTCCATATAGAACTGGCGCATGTCATATAGAACTGGCACGTGCCATATAGAACTGATGCGTGCCACATAGAACTGGCACGTGTCATACATAACTGGCACGTGCCATATATAACTGACACGTGTCATATAGAACTGGCACGTGCCACATAGAACTGACACGTGCCACATAAAACTGGCACTTGCCATATAGAACTGACACATTCTATGTAGAACTGGCACATGCCATATAGAACTGGCACATTTATATTATGGATAATTACTCAGCATAGTCCTACTAGGATATTGCTGATATTGATTAATATTGAGGGTTTATTTCAGAATATCGTCCCTATAATACAGGCTATTGTTAGTGAGTCCATTGCAGGTGAACTCACTAGCTCAATCAGCCCCTGCGCGGGATCTTTTACTTCTCTTGCCTTGGCAAGTTGGCACATGCCATATAGAACTGGCACATGCCATATAGAACTGGCACGTGCCATATAGAACTGGCATATAGTTATACACCAGGTAGAAGCCTGGAGCAACAGATTATTGTGTCTTTCGAAAGACACAGGCAACATGGGATGAACGAAATTGCCCAAATTTTCTAAACGGTGGCCGACAGTTGGTTTCAAAGCAAGTCCCAGATCCACGGCACTGGTATGTCCCCCGACCGACAGTGGCGACACGACAGTCCGATGCTCTAGTCTAGGCTCTAGCGCTTGGACACAGTTCCCAATTGTTGGTACTTCCAATGTTCAATCGAATTCTGCCAGAGATGCTACTATACAGAATGACAACTCGTCAAATAAAACGAACACGAGCGGTTGCTCCAGTCCAATGATTCGTGCCCGCACACAAGCAAGCAATGGCTCAATGAGCTGTTGCTCCAGTCCAATGATCCGTGCCCGCACACAAGCAAGGAATAGCTCAATGAGCTGTTGCTCCAGTCCAATGATCCGTGCCCGCACACAAGCAAGCAATAGCTCAATGAGCTGTTGCTCCAGTCCAATGATCCGTGCCCGCACACAAGCAAGCAATAGCTCAATGAGCTGTTGCTCCAGTCCAATGATCCGTGCCCGCACACAAGCAAGCAATAGCTCAATGAGCTGTTGCTCCAGTCCAATGATCCGTGCCCGCACACAAGCAAGCAATAGCTCAATGAGCTGTTGCTCCAGTCCAATGATCCGTGCCCGCACACAAGCAAGCAATGGCTCAATGAGCTGTTGCTCCAGTCCAATGATCCGTGCCCGCACACAAGCAAGCAATGGCTCAATGAGCTGTTGCTCCAGTCCAATGATCCGTTCCCGCACACAAGCAAGCAATAGCTCAATGAGCTGTTGCTCCAGTCCAATGATCCGTGCCCGCACACAAGCAAGCAGTAGCTCAATGAGCTGTTGCTCCAGTCCAATGATCCGTGCCCGCACACAAGCAAGCAATAGCTCAATGAGCTGTTGCTCCAGTCCAATGATCCGTGCCCGCACACAAGCAAGCAATGGCTCAATGAGCTGATCTCATCAACAAACAACATGCAGCGTGGTTTCAGGCATGTCACAATCAACACAAGCCCACCCAGGAGCGATCAACAGTCTAACCTGTCCGCCAAACCTGTCCACGAGTGAGTAACAACAGTCCAACGACCCAAGCCCGTCTACAAGCGAGCAAAAGTCCAATGATCCATCTCCATCCACAAGCAGCAGACAGAGTGGTTTAAGGTGTTTCAACGTAGATGGACGTTGTTTCTTTCGAGCCGTTGCTATTTGTCAATGTCTCGATATACAGCTTGCAAAAAGAGACAACGATGGCAATTTAAAGGACCTGCAAATGAGAATACGAGAAATGGCTTCCATTGACGCGCTACGATTCAAACATGATTGCACATAATAATTATTATTATAGTGGAGAATCAGTCCTGTGTTAAATTTCATTTTTATTTCAAGTTGTAAAAGTTAACTTTTCGGTACCGCCTGATAGGTTTTAGCATAAATAACATTTTTGGTCCGAGTGTGCAACGATCATCCCACTGGGGGGTCGTGGGGGCACTTCTAAGTAACAATCTTGAAACGGCCGTAACTTCTGAACCGTTCTCCCAACATCAACGAATTATGTCTATATGGATTCGAAATTTGGACTAGCAACTTTCCTGTTCACGTAATGTTCGCGCGGAGGCAGCCATTTTGAAATTATTTGCGAAAAACCGTATCAAGTAATTTTCACAATAATTCTCCTAACTATATCCACCCATAGCCAATCAATTTAACTCTAAACATCGCCAAATCTAGACTAAATAGCAAAACACCCAAACGCCTGCCAAGCAAAAATTAATTGATATTATAGGGGAGAAAGTAATTAATTCTGTATGTTTATTGCTATCATGTCAGAGCAATATTAATATGACGCCACCTGGCGGATTATTCGTAAAACTGCCCTCATTTAAACTTTCAGAAAATACTGCACTTTCGTTTTTTTCTTGTTGTATATATGCGTGCCTGTAATGTCCTAGAAAATTTCACAAATACATCTGCTATCTAAATTGCCATGGCTATGACAACAATGTGCTCTTTGTGTAGGTGTGTCCACCGACACCAGCGTGGCTCTCTGCAGAATAGACATACCAACTGGCGTTATATAGTGCTATTGATATGACCCACAAACAAATTATTTTAATACTATCTTTCTTTCCAACAATGACAAATATATTAATGACAAAGTCTCTGAAACACAAAACAAAAAAATCATTTCATGCCAATCGTGATTTAATTTCAGAACTGACTGAAAAAGATACAACTAATTAATATATGACATCTCTAATATATTTACTTGTCACCGGAAATATTTGGACACCAGCTGGCAATCAGAAACCCCTCCCTTGGTGTTGGTGGACACCCGTATCTTTAACAATCGGTGGATGCAAATTTTTATATAACTTTTCTTTCCAATAAACATATTCACCATGGAACCATGTTAAATTTTAATACAAATGGATGTATATTCCATGTTCTTAATTTTAGAAGGTTCATTCAGCCTTTATGTTTTCTCATTAACCGCTAGTTGATATTAGCGCTGGGAGATATTTAATAAACACAGTAAAAAACAAGCATATGTGGCTTAAAATACTTTTTTTTATTAACGTGGGCTTTCCTAAATTGCAGCAATACGAAATAAAAGAAGATCAGATGATTAACGTTATACCAACAATAAATTTAAACTAGATAAGAGGGAGTGTCGGTGGACACCATTATTGGTGGTTCATTCAGTGTTCTAATGTCGTCAATTTGGAGAGTGACACGTTCAGCGTGGGCACGGAACAGTTCTGTATTGGTCACGAACAGCTCGATGAATGTGTCACGCGCAGAGACTTGTTGCTGTGATCATAGTGATTGAATATAATTCTGAAACGCGACTTCTACCTTCCTCTCATCTTCGTTTGACAGTCGGGCGTACCCCCGTCGTGAATTTGTTGGTTCGCATACGGTTGTCAGGATGTCGCCGTACTCTACAGCCAAAAGATCACGTTGTCTCCATTTGTGCGAGATGATCTTTTGACCATGTTTCTCCACGAAGGAGACTGGGACGCAGTCTTCTTCTGTTGTGCCGATGGTTTTGCCGATATACCAGTCGTCATTGTACACAGCAGCAATGAATTGGCCTACTTCATACTGAACATGAGGTGGGTCGTTAACAACGTCGTCGTGGACGTCGTCAGTGGGAACTTTATCTTCGGATACGGTGTCCTTCTTGTGGGTCGATGTCGAAGAAAATGTGTTCCATCCAGAACATCCTTGAAGAAGCTTATGTCGTTTCTTTTGGCGAGATGTCGTTGACCTCACACAACAGAGACTCAAATGACGCTAGGGATCTCTTTAGTTTCATGTGTTTAGATGGGTTTATACCATCTGATCGCATGGTTTCCTCCGGCATCCTGATAGGAGTCCCAGTACATGATGCTGACTGTGGTGTGAAGAACGCTGAAGGTTCGAAATCAGTCTCTTTTGTAGAGGACCCCGTACTTTCAAGTTCTGACCTACATGTAGCTGATGACGAACAGGCTGGTGTCACCACTCCCTGTTTCCGATAGTCACGGCTGGCAACTTGTAGAAAACGGGAACCCGGTTTCGCCGCACACCAGTTATGTGTCTTTGAACGCTGAAGCTTCTTTTCTAGACGGTATTGATTAATTCCGTTTCCAGTTGCTACTCCAAATGTCGAATCCATATAGACATAATTCGTTGATGTTGGGAGAACAGTTCAGAAGTTAGAGCCGTTTCAAGCCTATCCGCCTATCCGCCTATCCTCAAGCCTCTGGTTTCCCAGATCAGTCTTCGGAATATGCTTTTGAATGTTGCTGTAAAAAGCTTAGGCGATACGGTGTCACCCTGTCTTGAGTCAAAAGCCTTCTCGCAGTTGACGAACACGACGCAAAGCGGGATATTATATTATCGGCACTTCTCCTTCAGTTGGTTTACGACGTGTATGTGGTCTGTCGTTGAATACCTGCTTCTGAATCCTGCTTTCACTCGTGGTTGATTTTAATTGAATGTCTTATATAGCCTACTCGTTAGTATCTTTGTGAGTAATTTATAGATGTTTGATAACAGCATATCGGTCTGTAGTTCTTTAAGTGTTTCGTACTTCCCTTCTTGAAGATTATCACCATCTTTGCGTTCTTCCACGCGGTGGGTATTCGTCGTTCTGATAAGCATTTAGTGTACAGCTTAGCTAGTGCCTTCGATATTATATCTTATCCTGCATTTAATATTTAAATGTTTACGTTGCCTGATGCCTTCCCATTCTTCATATCTCTTAGCGCTGCTTCCACCTCCCGTGTTGGTATCTGTGGTAGCTCTTTCGGGTCGGTGTGAATTATGGTACAGTGTTCTGTGTTCACTGTCGTATAGCTCGGTGTGGAATTCGTTTAATTGTTCTATGATCATGTCTTGGTTTTGTATGTTTCTACTCTTGCTTACTGAGAAATGTAATCATTCTGTCTCGACCTAGAGCCTGTGTTCTTCTGGCTTTCTTCATGCTATTTGATGTCATAATCGTTTCTCGTATCATCTCTTGTTTGTACTTCCTGATGTCCACCTTCGCTTTCTTTTTGATTTCTTGCATATTTCTGCGTAATCTATTTCTTTTTTTACGGTCGTCCTTTCCCACCATTCTTGTCGTTTTTCTTCAGAGCTCATGTTGGTGACGATATTTTCATCATTACTTGCTTGTTGATGGCTTTGGCTACATTTGTCGCACTTAGTTGGATCATCTCTGTGATGTTTTTGCTCATGGTGTCGATGTCGTCTAGTTCTTGTAGTGTCTCGAATCGATTTCGAAGTTCGAGTTGGAATTTGATCTTTCCTATTCCTATTTGTGTGGTATGTACACTTAGTGGTCTCTTGTTTATCAACTTGTTCCTTTCAGCCTTTATGTCCAGTTTAATGTTAATCATTCTATGGTCACTTCCGATGTTGACTTGGTTGATGACAGTTACCTCTATGACCATGCCTGGTCTGTTTGTTAAGATGTAGTCAATTTCGTTCTTCGTTTCTCCATTTGGGCTTTTCCACGTCTATCTCCTCCCTGCTTTCTTCTGAACATTTTTATTCATGATTTAGTAATTTCTTGATGTTGCCCATTCTACCAAAGGGTCGCCTGTTTCTTTTCTCACTCCTAGGCCAAGACCATTTCCATTGCGTGTGTTCGTTTCCCCATTTGCGCACTACAGTCTCCAAGAATTGTAGAAGCTGTTTGTTTTCTTCTGATGTTGTTTCCCTACGTTCTTCCTCTAGTTCTTGTATCTGTTCAACTTTTAGTAGTGTTCTTACGTTACACGCACACACGCACGCACGCACGCACGCACGAACGCACACACACACACACCACACACAAACACACACAAACACACACACAAACACCACACACACACACACACACACACACGCACGCACGCACACACACACAAACAAACAAACAAACCACACACACACACACACACACACACACACACACACACACACACACACACACACACACACACACACACACACACACACACACACACACACACACACACACATTATACTTGCAACAACTGTGATGATGCCATTTATTGCACCATGCGTACGTTCACGTACGTGTGTGTTTTTGCGTACGTGCATACGTGCGTACGTGCGTAGGTACGTGCATGTGTGCATGTATGTGGGGTGTGTCCTAAATTTGCCACTGGTCCAACGTGATCATTGCTCAGATTATAATTCAATTTGGCAATGCACTGCCTTCGCGCTAGTTATATGACTTACACTTACAGCATATATTAAACGTGTGTGTGTGTGTGCTTTCGTGTGTGCGCGTATGTATTGTGTGTTTACGTACGTACGTACGTATGTGTGTGTGTGTGTTTGTGTGTGTTTGTGTGTGTATGTGTGTGTTTGTGTGTGTGTGTGAGTGTGTGTGTGTGTGTGTGTGTGTGTGTCTCTGTGTGTGTATTTGTGTGTGTGTGTGTGTGTGTGCATATGTGCGTGTGTGCGTGTGTGCGTGTGTATGTGATGCGTGCATGTATGTGTGCGTGTGTGTGAGCATGTGTGTGGTGCGTGCGTGCAAGTGTAGTTCTGAATGGGTGCGTTGGTAGGTGCGTCCGTGTGTGTGTATGAATTTTTCAATTGGAAATCTCCCCATTAAATACTGTTAAAACGCGAATTGCTAAAATGCCATTAACAAATGCCAAGAGTAAACAACAGTAATTTTACATTATGCACCAGCAAAACAAAGAATCAACATTACACATATATACTGTTTAATTTTTATAGTCTGCATGTATGTTCAATGCTTGTATACCTTGGCGTGAAGGCTTACAAATAGGCAAACACAATCGTTTCTAAGAACTTGGAAGCCAGGTGATTTATATAACTTGTCCACATACATAGTAAAGCCTTTCTGCCATTAAACAACAATCTATGTATTTTCTCACTCTCCTGTTATTTTAATGTACTGTTATTGTCATTTCGTAGGAAGAACTCCACATGCCATTGCCTATACATTATTATTAAAAAATCTTCTTTTGGCTTGACCGTAAATAGGAATTTATATAGATAATACGTTGATAAAACAGGACATATATCATGCTATACTGATTAATTAAATTAAACATTCTCCCCGCATTAACGAATGTCGTTCAGCAAGTTACTCAATTAATCAATGCTGACGCATGCATTGTTTTATGACCCTATAGCCTATGTAAATGAGACAACGTTGGACAATGTGTCAAGTTCCACCTTTCTCGGGGGCCCTCCACAACCTACTAATATTTGACGAGACAGGGGGAATTCTTACAACTATAAATGTTATCAAAATGGTGTTCGATTGCCGTGGCACGTGAGACGGCGATAATTTTTGAAATGCATCCAGTGGTATAGAAGACGATACAATGCCAGTGCCATGTGATGTAAATGCCTGGATGTAGGTATGGACATGTTCACAACAAGTCAGATATTTACTGAAACAGGTGTATTTTTATAATTAATTTAAAAAGTTAATTTTAATAACAGTTAATTTCATCTGAACCAAAATAATTGTTTTCGAAGCTTTCGATGTCACATTTACAAACGTCGATGATGTTAAAAGTTAATATACGAAGCAAACTATTGATGACGTTTGTCAGTGATTAACGGTTCCTCCCGACGGTACACATTTTCTGGAAACAGTCACAATATTAGACTCATCGTTGCCTATCTCTTTATATACTATATAAAACAATAACACTTAACAAATCTCGTAACAATGTTTGGATTTCAAGAAAGAGTAAGCAGACATTGCGTGAGGCATATAATTTTATAGATACTGCTTTGTACATTCCGATAGTGATCTTACTGTTGGCGTCGGAAGGTGGTCAATATTGTGGGAATTACAAAGACCTCCAACTGCACTCTCCTTGTGACTCATCACAAATATCCCGACAAAACCAAAAATTTCTTAAAAGTGGGTTTCGTTTTTCTTTGATTTAACAAGCATTCCAGAAAACGGGACCATTTCTTACAAATATTGCCATTTTAAACAAACATTCTCACAAAAACAGGAGTACCAATGGAGACCAATCAAAAACGGGAGTACCAATGGAGACCAATAAAAAACGGGAGTACCAATGGAGACCAATCAAAAACGTCGTCATTATTTGTTCTCGGGTTTGCCCCCCTTTCCACATAGTGCGTCATAACGTTGTACCTAACCCCCTCCGAAATAGCGTAACAATATATACTGTTCAGGGGAGCAAATCGCCGCCTTGATACAAACATCCACGAAACAGTGGGAGGGGACCTTAAAGGGAATAAAAACACATATTGCTTGAATTCATGTTATATTACATCCTGCTATCTATTTCCACGTCCACCAAGCCAAACAAATCAAAAAAATTCAATGAATTAGAAATTCCACATTTTATGCTGTGCATCCGGACATTTTCAAACATGCATATTTTTGGCGCGCTTTTCGGGATGCCGAGATGTGACGTCACTTATGACTCAAACTCGCATCAGGCCGACCCTTTCCATGCATTCAGAGCATGTTTACAAGTATAGCTTTTGGGTCGAAACGAGCGTCAGAATGAGTTATTGTGCAATTTTCCGACGTAATACAAACACTAGTCATCATAGAGGAACAAGCAGTTATTTTACGGTTCCACATGAATCCAATTTTATTCAAAACAACGTATGCGAATGGGCTTACAAGTCGATTAGGTTTCGCCGAGCTTGGGCTCGTTTTCAGAATAATTATATCGAATGCAACCAACATGAGATAATATACACCAATAAACATACATAGCAAACATATATTGTATCCAGCTACATAAAGTAACGTGTATAATCTCACAATGTCACTAGAATATAGATATATGAAGGAGTTGTACAATTTATCTTAACAACTTAAATCAGTCAGACAATTTTCGCTGCTCCCGCTAGCTCAGTTTGTAGACGCGTTGGTTACTTGTCACTTGTTTTACAATCGGGCGACGCCGGTTCAATCCTGACAGCAAGCAAACCATTTATTTTCTTTACACTTTTTTTGTTTGTTTTCACGAAGTAATATAAACAAAATCATTTTATATTATAATGCACTGTTTGTAAATAATTTTTATTTTTGTAGTAATTATTTATTCGCCACAAAAATAAAAATATGGGAATTATATAACGATATTTCTAAATTTTATTTATCCAAACAAATATAATGTAATGGATATATAATTTATTAATTGTAAATATATTCTACGGTAATATATTGTAATTATATATGTGAAAACAGATTGTGATCTGTCTGGATAAATACAATTTAGGAACATCGTTATATATAATGATCATATTTTCATTTTTGTGGCGAACAAATAATTACTATAAACAAAAATATTTACAAACAATGCATCATAGTATACTAAATGATTTGGTTTATATTGCTTCGTGAAAACATAAACAAAAAAAGTGTAAAGAAAATCAATAGCTTGCATGCTGTCAGGATTGAACCGGCGTCGCCTAATTGTAAAATAAACGGTAAGAACCCAACGCGTCTACCAACTGAGCTAGCGGCACTAACTGAAAGTTCCAGACTGATTTAAGTTGTTATGATAAATTGTACAACTCCTGCTTCATATATCGATATTCTAGGGACATTATGAGATTATACACGTTACTTTCTGTAGCTCAATACAATATCTGTTTGCTATGTATGTTTATTGGTGTAGAATATCTCCCGTTGGTTGCATTCGATATAATTATTCTGAAAACGAGCCCAAGCTCGGCGAAACCTAATCGACTTGTAGGCCCATTCACATTCGTTGTTTTGAATAAAATTCGATTCATGTGGAACCGTAAGATAAATGCTTGTTCCTCTATGATGACTAGTGTTTGTATTACGTCGGAATATTGCACAATAACTCATTCTGACGCTCGTTTCGACCCAGAAGCTATCCTTGTAAACATGCTCTGAATGCATGGAAAGGGTCGGCCTGATGCGAGTGTGTGTCATAAGTGACGTCACGATACCACGTGATCGCCTAGCTCATTAAAATTAAATTTTCCGCGGGAATCGCTTCACAGACGGGCTTAAAATCGAATTTATGCTACAAATGTATTTGTCTGTATTTGTTTAATGTTGTCAAATGTTACATACAATGTTAAACTTTGTGAACACATGGGAAAAGGATTTTAGCTAATGCCTTATTTTTATTTCCTTTAACTAATATCCTATCACCACCCAAAATATTGGGAGTTCGGTCCCCCATCTCCACTCCATTTCGCCTATGTTTTATATACAGTGTGTGTTCACAGTAGTGTTGCCAGTAAGTTAAGGACACTTGAAATCATCACAAAAACAAACATATGGCGAAATAATTCGTATTCGAATCTCGTCATTGACGTAGATCCTACGTGCACCACGTGACAAGTTGGCCAAAACATCTGGTGTCATTAACGCATTGTCATGAGGAGGCGGGTGTATCAACTCTATGAATGTTGACACTGATGGACAGTTCAGTCTACAAACGGCGCAGCCATCGGTTTCTTCCTTATAATTTCGTTGACTTTTTGACGCTACCCTCTGGCGTCCATATGCACTTCTTAATGTCCCCGAAGACGGGCATCTTGTCCCAGCAGTAGCTGTCGAGCTCCGTGTAGTGTAGCACCTGCATGCGCTTGTAATGCGCAGGCTCCACCTTCGCCTGGCTCGACGTTGTAGGACGCTGCAATCGGTCGACGGACAGTTGCAGAGTCGGACTGAAACAAACGTTTGTGGGCGTCAGCTACGCGGGCGGGCGGGCGGGCGGGCGGGCGGGCGGGCGGGCGGGCGGGCGGGCGGGCGGGCGGGCGGGCGGGCGGGCGGGTAGACAGAGAAACATGCATGAAAGATGATAATATCCATACAGAAATATACGCTTAATCGTATCGCGCATTCATGTGAAGATTAACATTTTGAGAATAACTTGAATTAATGCTTGGGCATCTATTAAATAAGTTAATAATTTGACTGGTGATTTCATAAATATTACTTAACAAGTTGCACAAACGACTTAACTTTAATTAGTGTAATGTATACTATGTAGATTTGCTTTTTTACGACAACAATACGTACATTAGCCATTAGTAGATTAATACATTAAGATGCGTACTTTTTTTTCCATATTAATAACCGGCGCGTTTACGAAGTAGATGATGTAGCATGGGTATCAACCTCCATGTTTCCACCTGTTTGGGGGGAGGTCTACCACCCATCTCCCACCTTTTCAAGAGGTCAAACCTTCCATCTCCGACCTAAAGTTTCCTTCCCGCCACACCTACTACACCTACGTCCCATCAAGTGATATGACCACCCCCGCCAATGATTAAGGTCAACCTGTCAAGTACCACTTCCTACCTGACTCCCTCGCCACGTATAGGGACATATAGAAATATGATAGATAGTTATCACTTGAAACCTTCTTCTGTCACTGCGGTGTGCATTGTCACTAAATGTTGCGTACCACAACAGAATAATACACCAACCGAACAACAGAAAACGTTTGACTGTTCAGTGCCATAACAATAGGTGAATAGTCTAGACATCGCCTACTGTTACTACAAGTGCCAAAGCAGATGGTCAGTAATCTATAGAGCGCCGAAGTGTGACGTCACGCTGCAGTCTGGTTCCAACAAATGTCTCCCGTCGTATCTGTTAGCATGGTGTTATGTTTTGTTCCAAACTGTAATCATTATTCTGAAAGTCATACTTGTAGTTCTCTACGGTTCCCATAAGCTGTAAATGAGAAGCATATATGGGTGAAACAAATTAAGTATTTTATGTAAAAAAAAACGGTATTTTAACGTAAGCTACTTAATCGCAGTCACACAATCGATCGCGGTGCAACATATGTTTTGTTGTGAATCACGCTATTTTCATCGCAAATGCGGAAGGATAACCTGTCAACATCGTACAATTATTGCATGGAATTGTTAAAATCGAAGGATTTGATAATATCTTGAAATATGGAACAAAATATATTTCAGACTGTGAAGTCAGGGAGCGGTAATTAAGTTGGCGTTTTGGTGAGCATCAAGCGGAGATGCAATTGGTTGGTTTAAAAAAATAGTTTTGAGTTGTTTTGTCCCCGATTGTAATAATAATGTGATCCACACGTACATGTTTATCGATTTCTAAAAGCGGCAAGAAGAATGCAACTATAGATAATAAAACATTTGTTAACAAGAGAGTTAACAAGATTGCCACCCAGAGGATTAACTCTAGGTGGCAGGTGGACAAGGAAGCCCTTTGGCTTATCGAGAGTCCGACCCTTTTATCAATGTGTATCCCGCCCGTCTGAGGTATGTGTCGATTTTATTTTTAAACATATTCACGCTACTAGCATCAACACAATCAGCAGATAATATGTTCCATTCATTTACAGTCCTTTGTGAAAATGAAAACTTTCTTATATCTAAGCTACTCTGCTCCTTTGCTAATATAACTTCATGTCCTCTAGTCCTTCTATCTTTCTTAATTGAAAAAAATATATTTCTATCAATATTTTCATAACCATTCAATATTTTAAACACTTCTATCTGATCTCCTCTCAACCTCCTGGTCTCTAGTGTTGTTAAACCGCATTTTTTAGGCGTATTTCGTAACTAAGATCCCTCAGTTTTGGTATCATTTTAGTTGCTCTCCTCTGCACTCTTTCTAGCATATCTATGTCCTTTCTGCGATATGGCCTCCACGCTTGAATACAATATTCTAAATGAGGCCTAACTATTGTTTTGTACAGCGGTATTATTAGCTCTTTTTCCTTATACGCTATGTTTCGCCTAATTAATCCAAGGATTTGATTTTGTTGCGAAAACCATGCATACACCCTAAGGACCACTTCCTGACAATCTATGGGTATCCATGTTAGTTCACAATTAATAAAAAACCGTTTTGAAGGGGGATTTACCCATTGAAAACAAACTGCTAGCATCGCTGACTTTTATTCGAATATGGCTAATGGCGTCAGTAGGCCCCTATCTCTATACTTGCTGCATACTTCTCAGACGAGCCCAGACCGCTTAAAATGGGAGAAAATCATGTCAGATCTGATCATGTTAATAGTTTCACTTATTTTCCAAGCGTTCTTCGAGATGCGGTACATACTAGTATGGAGCAGAAATAATTCATAGTAGCGCTAAGTTTGAAAATGTGCTATGAAAACTACAAGAAATTAGTCCAAATCCAAGAATATAACCAGTTTTCGTGGTAACAAGGCTCACAGTTATATGTTCATAGACATTTGTGGAGTTAATTATTATATGCAATACATATGATTAATGTTACTGTTAATCAACTGCATAATGTGTTTATTAACTTTGTATAGTTAGTAATTTTGTTAACAGCATATTTACATTAATTTAAAAAAATGTGTTAATAGTCATGTTATTGACATTTAACAGTATGCGTCGGAATGTGATGAATATACCATCAAAACCCTCTAACTGCAGGCTCACCAAAAATCCAACTGCACCCCTCTTGAGCCTCACTAAAATCCCCAACTGTATCCCCACATAAGGTTCCCCAAAACCCTCCGACTGCATCCACCTTGATGGTGACCAAAAAACTCCAACTTATATAATGACCGCTCCCTAACTTCTCAGCCTGAAATTTATTTTGTTCCTTACTTCTCGATATTATCAAATCCTTCCA
Source organism: Paraescarpia echinospica (assembly GCA_020002185.1). NCBI lineage: Eukaryota > Metazoa > Annelida > Polychaeta > Sabellida > Siboglinidae > Paraescarpia > Paraescarpia echinospica. Next base: position 22,216,603 of record CM034532.1, read on the forward strand.
TATTGGCAATTTCGTACATGAATTAAATAGTATTGATAGATTCTCCTTTCGCATTTTGTTGTGAAAATAGCGTGATGCACAACACAAAACTGTGTTGCACCGCGTCCGATATTGTCAGTGCAATAAAATATTTTCTCGTTCCAGAATATTAAAACTGCCAAATTTGTTTCACCCATGTTTGCTTCTCATATTCAACTTATGGGAATCATAAAGAACTACACGTATGACTTTCAGAATAGTGATTACAGTGTAGAACAAAATGTAACACTATGCTAACAGATACGGTTGAAAACATTAGTAGGAACCAGCTGGGTCGGTTGCTAAGCGGCGTGACGTCATCATTTCGGTTCTTTATACATTGTACAGTGGTCAAACAACCACCGTGTGTTGACGTGTATATGACGTTTCTCATTTCAGCGATGTTTAACGGCCGATGTAATTGACCCAGATGTATTTCCATCAATGTGTCACCAATGTACCCACCTGACACGAACTCTAGTGTCAATGTTGTTGACTGTCAGCATGTCACCGGTCCGTGTGTCACCAATATACCCACCTGACACGCGCTCCAGTGTCAATGTTTTTGACAGTCAGTGTTTCACGAATGTACCCACCTAAGAGGCGCTCCCGGGTCGCCGTTGTTTGACGGTCGACTGGTAGCCGGAGTGCTGGAGTGTTGCAACCAGACTAGGT